>VDFB02026399.1:0-10051 GCA_007258455.2 Sequoia sempervirens | reverse complement strand
AAGATTGAGTTCACTTAAACCTTTACAAAACCTAATAACATTAACTAATTGCTAAAATTTTGTAATTAAAATTCAAAGAAGGAATTAAAACTAACAAGAACAAGAGAGAATAGAGAGACAATAAAGAATTTGTTAACGGAGTTCACCCATATGTTTGGGCTACGTCTCTAGGTCTGTTTCTCAATGTAGGACCACTTTATTAATGATGTCAAGCTTTAATTTCCTTTGTACATCATCCAAGCTTCAAACCTACATTACAATTTCTCTCACAATCTCTCTCAACACTTAAAGACACTCTCGTACTCTCCTCTTGCATTCAAGGGTTAGGCTTCAATTTCCTTCAAAAACCCAATTACACTCAAAGAAATACAATTTACAATGTCTTTGTGCAAACATTATTTTCCAAGATTCCTCTCCAATTCTCCTAATTTTCCTAAATTCTTCCCAAATGGAATTGATTGCCTTCAAAAGAGAAAAAATACCCCTTTAAATACATTTACATATGCTATTTTGGGGTTAACAATAAAATTCCTCATATTACCTAATTCAATCCCTTGATCAATTCAAATTTATTTAAAAAACCTTTTAATAGATGAGATTTATATTCCTTAGGCCCCCCTTAATTCTCTCCATTATTTAGGCATTTTCGTTGCACTTTATATAAAACTGAGTACATTCTTATCCTAGAAAATGTGCACATGGCATAGTGATGGAACACACTTAGTGGTATTTGGGTGGTTGGGGGTTCAAACCACTTGACCCCCTTTTTAGACTTGCCATTGTTTTTTAAAAATATAAATATAAAATAGCCCACATATGTAGCAAAGGAAGGTGGATGGTCTAGTGGTGGGGAGGAGTTCAAGATTTTGACTTCCCTCCACACCAATTTTATCAAACCTTATATGTCACGTAGGAGACAAGGTGTCATGTGGGTGCCATGTGGCACCCAGTTATTGGGCCATGTGGAACTATACAATTTGTTTCCAAATGGACACATGTCGGCTTATGACTGATCCACTTTATCATCTTCCAATGCCATATGTCAATTTTTTATTGCTCCACTTCAATTGCATGTGTCATGTTAGCTTTCTACATGACTTCCACCTCAACTCTTGTGCCTACCATGTGTCATCATCTAATTGATCCACCTTAGCTATTTGTGCCACATCATCTTGCCATGTGTCATCACCTAAACTTACCACATGTCACCTTCTTAACCTGTCATGTCACCATCTATATGGCCATGTGACACCACAATAAACTACCACGTGTCTTACATTGGTGATGCCACGTCAGCATGCTAACATCATCAGTGGTACCTGGTAAACCTTATTCTATGCAACTTTGACCGACCATATCTTGCACATACATACTTTGATTGATCAATATTTGGCCTTGAGTCAACATCTGGAATCTCTAGCTCCACCGAACTTTGACCGAGCATAACTTTCACGTACAATCTCCTTTTGACGCGATTCAAGTTGTGTCAAGATCATGTTAGCGATCTCTATCCAGTAATGCTAGTTTTGTTAGGTTTTGAGACTATGATTTTTTTAGGTCTTTTGGATCATCTTAGATGAGAGAATGAGACATCTAATTGTTTAGGTCCTACCTGTAATGGGAGAGTGATCAAACCTATTGTAGGGCAAGAAAAACTTTTTTTTTTAATCCATGCTTTTGATTATTCATAAGTATCTCTGTAAAGCACTTGCACAAATAAAAATTCCTCAGTGATCCCATTCTCTGCACATGCGAGATCAATAAGTATTCCTTGTGTAGATTTGTTATTGATATGACCACCAATGTAGAGAGGACCATCAGGTGCATGTCTAAGTGCATCATCATTAGTGAAAGTGATGTTAGGTAATAAAGTGGTTTGGCCCTTACAAGGTTAAACATCAATGAGACTAATCAAGGTTTGTAGAGGATCATCCTCTTTATCACTCTTATCATCAATCCTCATTTCTTTTGTTTCATCAACATTCATCACATCATTCTTATCCTCACTAGCTTTTATAAAGGTGATTGAATGATTTGTCATTGGGTTCATGAAGGTTTTCAAATTTTTGTTTTGGTGAGGCGAAAAACTTATTCCTTTTATCATTAACATTGCCCAACTGGATGTGACTAGAATCAATGAGGTCTTGCACTTGATGTTTAAGATGCATGCATCTTTTTGTATCATGTCCAATTTATCGGTGATAGTGAAAAAATGAATTTTGGTTATGGTTTGGATGTAAAATCTCGGTTGTATCAATAGGTCTGACTGGAGATAAATTGATTAAGTTCTTATCCAAGAGTTGCAACATAATCAAATGAAGAGAATTGGGGAGTGGGGTGAATTTCCTAGCTTTATCCCTAAATTGGTATGGAGTTATTTTTATAGAAACAACTTGAGGCTTGACATGGAGAGTTGTTTGAGTTTGATTTATTTTAGTAAACCCCTTTTTTTGCTTCTTAAATGGTTGAAAATTGTTGTGAGGGACAGGTTTGGATTTTCATCACGATTCAAGGAAGTTTTCTCTTCATGTTGACTAACTAAATTTTGATAATCACAAAGATCCACACATAGATGTGTAAAGGATGGGAACTTCATCATTCCAAGCCTATCTCTTATGTCCTTTTTTAAGTTTTCAATGAAAATTATTTGAAGATCCACAATGGGGAGGTTAATATTGATTTGCGAGTAAAGAAATTGATAACATGCTATAAAATATGTGACCTTTTATCCTTATTATTGCTTACATTTCATTAAGTCAGGTAGAGCCATCTTAGGATCAATGTGCACTTGGAAATGGTTAAGAAATGCATCAACAAGCTCATTGAATGAGCAAATTGAATTATTCAGTAATGAAAAAAACCATTCCAAGGTTGTGTCTTTCAAGGACCTTGGAAAGAGTTTAGCCAAGAGCTTATCTTCAAAAAATGAAGTCACTACATAAGTCTATAAATGCTAATACATGGTTACTATGGCCTCCTTTACCATTTTATTTCTCAAAGTGAGGTATCTCTATACCTTGTGGCACTTGTGTTTTCAATATCTCTAATGATAATGGGTTTCTTTTGACATATTGTGAAGGTTGTCTATTTTGGTTTTGGTTCAATGTTGCTATTTTTTGTTGAAGGGATGTGATATTTTCCAAAATTTGGTTTATGTTCAAATCATTGGTTGTGTTTTGGGATGGAGGTGAATATGGTGGTGTATATGTGTTGGGTGAACAACTAAATTGTAGGTTTGTGAGAGGTGATGGATTTGGAGAAATTATGTTTGAGCCCACAAAACTAAAAGGATTCCCAATGGAAATACCCAAGGTTGGAGCCATACCATTGTTTGGTTGCATTGTTGTGGTGACAGTTGAATTTGTATATGTGGGAATAGAGATTGTGGTCATGGGAAATGTGGCATTAGGGATGGAGTCCAACATGGGTTGTATATTGTCAACACTGTGTGAAAGAGTTTAAAAACCTAAGATCCACAGTGGATGTACCGAGAGCATGGGATGCCATGAGTCTCAAACTACATCTCACTAAAGTATTAGTATTAGGACACCAAATTGTGAAACTCATGCAAGTTTCACAATACCAAAAGTGCACCCAAGATGAACACCAATAGATTAAATAAAGATAACAAAAACCCAGAAACAAGAAGCAGCAAGTGGGATCAAACAACAAACATAGTAACAAAGGTCTCAAAAAAAAGTTTGTTTAGCTAATACAAGTAGGATAGGATCACCCAGGAGCAAATGAGTCCTACTCGGGGGTTTTGAGAAATGACAGTTTGGTTGTGAACTACACTACTTAAGGATCCAAATCTACTTGCAGACAGTTAAAATAGTAAATGAATTTCCATAATTTGCCTAATGTATTCCAATGCATGTATGTGAGAATTCTAAAGATGTTTGAACATATTTTAATGTAACTTTTAGATCTGAAATATGATTTATTGACTGATTTTAAGATGTCACAACCTGAAAATGATGACTTTTCAATGCAATTTTGATTCTAAATAATGCACTTTCTTTTACCAAATGAACTAAATGTAAGATGCCTCAGAATATGTATTTTTTGAAATTGTAACAGAGATTTGCAAGTACAGGAAATTTGAGCAAAGCAGACAGAGACAAAATTGTGTGCAAAAAATTGCAAAAGCACATGTACAAGGATAAGGTTTTGAAAAATAAAAAACCGAGTCTATAGATTACTATTTATGATTACTATTTCTAGTTGCAAAGTGATTCTACAATGACTATTTTTTCCAAAATTTTCTGCTGAAATGCAAGTGCAAATGTGTGACAATTTGTAAACAAAAATGATAGTTTTGAGTGCAATTTTGAATGAAATTATGATCTAAATGACTGAAACATGCACTAAAGCAAACTGTAGATGGTGAAATCTGCATTTTTCTCAAAACAAACAGGACACTTTAGCATGTTAGTTTAAAACAAAGCAAATAACAACATCCATATGAAATGGTACATCAATGCTTTCAAATGCAAACAAATGATAAAAGCAAGCTAAATAAGCACATGAAAAACATGAAGTGAGTCATCTCATATTGGATTGGTGCTTCTATGAAAAGAATCCCTTTCCCAATCCTTGATCAAGCTAAGCTAAATGATGGAATTGCTATGAATGTGATATGAAGATGGTGTGGGCAAAATCAGTTCTCAAGGAGAGTGACTTTGCAAGAGATTGTGGAGTTCAAATTGTGGATGATCGCTCGAGGATGAAGCCTTCCTATTTTAAATATTTTCAAATGCTGAGTCATTTTATATGGACAAAGATCGCTTCAATTATTAAGAGGCCACTTTGTCAACATGCTGAGTGGTTGTGATGCATGTGTAAGATTTGGGAATGTTCTTTGTATCGAATTTGAATTTGTGCAATGAATGTTGAGTTTGACCTGAAGGGGACATGTAAGAGCCATAAGAGATCATAAATGACTTGTTGATGTACATAACCAGCTTGTTTTTGATTTAAAATTTGTGGAATATTCCATGTTGAGGAAAATGTTGATTTTAACAAAACGGCCAAATTTGATTTATTGGTGCAAAGGCTAAATCTAGAGAACAAAAGCGGTGAGATTGCAATAACTGCAAGATCGAATTATTAGGATGATTAATTGTATTTTGTTTTAACTCTTTGAAATTAGATATTTGATTTATTTAAATCGAAAAGGAGAAATATGAATTTGCATTTCACTAAATGATGTTTGACGGTTTCAATAAAGCGGACACATAGGACTAAGCTCTTACTCTGGTTTCATTTCGGCTGATGACTTTAGGAGATTGATAAATAAACTTGATTTATTTGTTGAATGGAATATGATTATGCATGATGCTAATTTTGTGTGTCTACACAAACTATGATGCAAAATGTATGCAATATTTTTGGATTTTTATGAGTTTTTAATGATGTAAATTTGCAATATGCAACCCTAAATGAAGAATGCAAAAAAAAAAGATGTAAAATCTAGATCAAGGGTATGAAAGACTACCAAATCAAAAATTTATAATGTAATAATGTTAGGTTCACCAAAATGAAATGGTGGGGAAAGGGTGATCTTAGGTCCTTAATGCAAAGAACCTAGGATTCAAGGGTTCTCTCCCCAAATTTCATTAGAATGCACACCAACAAGTCCAAGAGATTGAATTTCAACCTCACTCAAACTTGGTTGGTGGGATTCTTTAGGTTCTTAGGATTATTAAGAATGATTTAGAATGATTAAACTAATAAAACTATATGACCTAATATGTAAAATGTAGATTCCCAAAGATAATAAAACACCGGTGAAATGTCAATTTTTTAGTGGATCCGGTATACCGAGGGTACATCATTACTAAAGTTTGGATTCTATGTAGATGATTTATTCACCGGAATATCCCGTTACTTTAAAAGGCCTTTGTTGTTCCCAAAGCCGATTCAATATGCTTATTTCCGCAACCACAAACTTGTTTATTAGAATGCTCTAAATGAATTTACAAATTAGTTTATGGTGGCTGTTAAAATTTACTATTACCACCAATAATGCAAATTGCTCTTTCAACCTTCTTCACCCTGCATCCCAAATCTTCACCGTTCTCGAAGCATCAGCAATACATCACCGCGGAATTGGATCTTGCTTGCTTGATTTTATTGAATGCTTGAATACATGAAGACCTACAACATTTGTTAGCCTTCACAAGACAAAATGAATACACATAAACTTTGACATGTTGTTAAGATCTTGATTGCTATTGATAATGATTGATAATACTGCTCTTGAATGCTCTTGAAATAATATTTTCTCTTGAATTTTACCTTTTGCTTCTTGTTACCTTTCAAATGATAAAAATACTATGTATTTATAGGTGTTTATCCAATTTCCCAAAAATTAGATTCCAAAAACTAACACAATTTGAATTTTAATCGTTAAAATACTACCAAAAATATATTTTTAAATGGGTCATGGCTCATAAAGGGGGCCCATTTTCCCATGAGCGAATGGGTCCTAGCCTATATCTCTAGGACACACATGATCCAAGGAAATTTAATTATTAAATGCATTTATTTAATGTTGGTTCTTCTTTCACAAAATAGTAAGAATAAGGCTTTGCAATGCATAATTTGGAAAATTAGAAGCTTAATTAAGTGCAATAAACTAAGGAACATGAACATAGTGTGAAATTGTAAAGGTATACAATTTCCTACATTACATATATTATTGTCTTTATTATACTATTAATATATATTTAAATAAAAATTATCAAAACTTTTGAAAATATGATCTATTAAATTTTTCCTAATAAAATTAAATTTTGAAAACAAATAAACATAATTCTCAACATGCAAGAGGAATTTTGATCAAAACAAAGCATATTTAATCTCCTTTAATCAATTTTACTTTTTTTTGTTTAACTAACCTCATTAAAATGCATATTAACGATTTTTTCTTCATTTTCAAACAAACACAAGCATACACTCACAAAACATACTTGGCCAACTATGTGTAAAATTTAGATAAAATGGATCTATGTGGTGTTTTCAAGATTCCCATCATACTCATCGATGTCAATCGACTAAACACCTCTACCTTGACCATGTTCTCATCTTCGACATGTACCTACACACACTTGCACTTAAATTTTCATCAATAGTGTTAGCCCATAAACCATAATCAAAGTGTATAGAAATTAATCTAATAATAATAATAATAACATGATGACTTTAAATTTCATTTCTATGCATCCATATTAACCATCAATTTCAATTTCAATTTCAGTTTCAATTTTTAGCATTAAAAATAACAGTTGATTTAAATCATATTTATTCACAATCATCACATGTCCAATCAACATTCTCAATTAGTTCAATTTATTTATCAATTAATCTTATGCAAGAAAATAGAATGTGACATCCTTCCCACTAGGAAGAGACATCATCCCGATGTCTTATTAGACATACACTAAAGTAGTTAGAGTACCACAATATGCTAAATAAGTATCCCATAATACAAAATCAAGTATCACAGTATGAAAATTCAAGTACCACAGTATGCACAACAAAGTAACAAAGTATCTCATCTAAACTTAGATCTTCACTATCATCATGCTCACTATGACCTACCTAAAGGTTAAATAATTAAACAAGAACATGAAATCATGATCGAAATGGAAGACCATGACCACTATAGGGTTCAACCACTAAGTATTCTCAAGATTACCAAATTCTCAAAGTAGAACTACATCTACTTCTAGCCTTAAGCTAGGAACATCATAAAACAACCAGGGAGAAACTCCCAAAACTCACCAAGTCAACCTCAACTGACAACTTAGCAAGGTAGACATAAATACTACAATATGATAAACACAAAAATATGTGTTGAACACTAACACATCTTCCTACTGAAGCAATTCAATATGCATTTTCACACTATTAAAATAACATGGATTGTAGTGCCCAAGACACTTCATCAAACATCCATCTAATGCCAAGGTACTAGGAAACACGGTCACAAGACCACAACAAGCAAAGCTAAGAAAAACATGAGTTGATCCAGTTGGTAGATCAAATCACATATAACCATCTACTAGAAAATATATGTAGGAACAATGCAAACACAATTAGCCACACATTTTTTCTTACATAGAGAACATATAACTTCTTAAACACTCTCTCATACAAGATTTGAATACACTTCACTCAATTCCAAGCTCAAGGATATTTACACACATCAAAGTCACTCAAGACTAGAAACCATATGAATACAATCATTTCACGATAATTCTTAAATACCACACAACATATACTTCTATTTTATGAAGAACGAGAATTGAGAAATTATTATTCTAATTAAGATGAACACCAAGACTTAGCACACTCTCCACCATCTAAAAACACCAAGATTTAGCACACTCTCTGCCATCTACTCCCTTGTACATTCTATTAGGGGTTTGTTATGAACATGATAGGGAACAAACATAACATATAATAGGATCAACAATTTCAAACATTTTAGACTAGCCACTAGAAGGATAAAATACAACCCAATTAGGTAAATTATCAATTCCAATAATAATCATAAAACATGCACAATGAAACAATAATTCAAGTGTGAGCAAGGGCCACAAAATAGATATGGAAAATTTGGTGACTCACTCGCTCATAAGAAAATTAAAAATTTGATGCCAATCCATAATCAAAAATCAAAGAATTCATCAATAACCAAAATAAAGCATCAACTTGAAAATCATGATTACATAGACAAAGTGACTAAGCCCAACCACATTTGAGGGAGTGGTAGGTATAGGACACCTTGGGAGTACAACATCCAAGGCATGTTAAAGAGAGTATGCCCAATCACAATACAATCATAATCCATCAATTTCACTCAACTATGCCTAATGAGAACCACACTAACTCATACACTTCATCTAGACATGTTCACATTATAATGCAAGGAGGCATATGCAAGGTTTACTTTGATATCCATAAATTTTATCCATATAAGGGTAGGGCTTCGCCTAAGTATGACTTTAACGAGGAAAATTTTACAATTACATGCAATGTCACACACATATATCACTTCCACATGGTAAAACAACATGGTATCTATTTCTTTCATAGGGAACATTACAATTAAGGTTCAAAGACAAATTTAGTTTAATGTTAGACTAATAAGCATAATTTATTTTAACAATTAATCATGCATCTTAAGCAAGAGAAAAATAATTTCAACTACCCATCTAGGTTCTTATGAGAACTCTAAGGAGAACATGATCGGGGGCATAAGTCATTGACCCAAATGTTATATTATGACAATACTACATTCCATTAATGCACTTATATGTTTACTTCACACATACAAAGATACTTACTAAGAATGCAGTACATAATGTACCATAAGGAACATTACTGAAAGAGTACATTTTTACATTTTAGGCATAAGACATACCCACATTAATTCTAATGCATAAGTCACATAAGACACTTAATAATACTCTATCATGAGACAAAACATTAACACCAAGTCTAATCAATGCATCCATATAAACACATCTCGAGAGGACACATAACTAGGACCACTCAAAGGTTGTTACACATTCATACTTAACATCCTTCAAGACATCAAGATAGAAATCACACATGAAGGCATTTTCAAAAAACTCAAGGGTCTAACTAAGGTCCTGGATAGAAAGCAATTCTCATACATATCATACTAGGGGAAAATGGAAACCATAATTGCTACCAACATCACAATCACGCATGCAAAAAGCCAACCAAAATTCTCACACAATGAACAAATCATCAAAGAGTAATAATACCCCACTTAGGGGTCTGTCAACCAGGGGTATCTTTCCATCCCTTTCAAATGCATTGAGATGTAGGAGGAAATCTTCCTCATCAAACACACTTCATGGTTTGGTTCACATTGAACTCACTAAATGTCACCCAAGGAACCCATGCAAGGAGCCAAACATTGACTCACCAAAAAAAGTACTTATACGATCATGTACCAAGTACTAAAAACCACATAGGCAATAGCATGAATCTTTCACATCTTAGTGTAGTA
>VDFB02026398.1:0-19580 GCA_007258455.2 Sequoia sempervirens | reverse complement strand
GGAATCCATGTTCTTTCTTTTAGTTCGTGACCTTGTTTCAACCATGTAAGACTTGCAAGTTGGAAGGTAATGCAAGGTGATAATGAAGCTAAACTATGTTTTTGGGATTTTTTGGTTATAAGGATGCAAGGTGCTTATGCAAAGATGATGACCAAAGGATGAAACTAATGGATGCAAAGGATACCAAAGGTATACTAATTGATGATCAAGGAAAATTAAATGGAAACTAAATGATGCCAAGGCTAAGATGAAACTAAGCTATGTTTTTGTGTTTTTGGGATATAAAGATGCAAAATGAAAGTGCAATGTAAGTCCAAGACTAAGGATTGATAATGAAGCTGTGGTCAAATGGTATGATATGAATCCAAATAACACTAAAAAGATGACACTAAGGATATGAATCCCAAAATTTAAGACAAAGGACAGTAACCAAGCTAATGTAGGTCCAAGATAACAGACCCAAATGTCATTGACCTTTGTGATAATCAAGAGGATAGTTTTGACAAGGTGAGCCTAAACTAAGACACAAGTTTGAGACTCAAGTGTTGACCAAAGATGACAATGACAAAGGTTGATAAAGTGAAAGATGAAGGTCAATGACAAATTGGATAAGTAACTTGATCAAGGTCCCATGCCTACACTTCTAAACAAATGTCAAAATTACAAAGTCACAAATGTCCAAACCATAGTAGTAGAAAGTATGATGGCTGCCTCTAAATGTAAAAATTAACTTGAATGGCTGTGAAAGCAAGTTTTATGTTTCATTTTAGGCTTGGAAGGGTGTGGGGTCAACTTAGAAATAATAAAAAATTAAACATTTTTATTTTATTTTTTTTTGTTGTAAAAACTTGCTAGAAAGAAGGGGACGGTTGGCTGTCCTCGGGACAATCAGGGGATGCCCAACCGTCCTGGGGATGGCGGGTCGTCCCCTTGTCATCCCCGGGACGTCCCCGCCGATCGGGGACATTCCAAAAAAAGGGAAACATTTTGGGTACGCCTGGGAAACGTCCCCAAGGCATCCCCTATCCCTGAAACGTCTCGGATACGAGTAAGGGGAGCAAAAGGGCAGGGGACACATCCCCGTGTACCACTAATATAACACCTTTCCTTCCAGGTAAGAAGAGACATCCAAGGGGGAAGGGGGCCTAGCTCGATTGGCTAAAGCATCCTGTTGTAGGCAAGAGGTCACGAGGTCTAATCTCCCCCCAAACCCGTGGTACCGGAGGGTGTGTCGTGCCAGCGCCACCAGTCACATGAAAAAAGTTTACCAAGCGCACTACAGTTTATAGGGGGACGAATACCCAACCGATTCCTACAATCTAAAAATAAAAAAGAAAAAGAAGAGATATCCAAGGTTTCTTGAACTTAGGTGTTGACCAAGACTTTGTTTTCTCTATGTCAATAACTAAGTATATCAAGATTCAAAACACTTGAACCTATATGGGCTTTGTTGGTTGAATATTTTGTAAACTAAGGAGGTTTAGCAAAATGGTGATTTCAACACAGTGTGTGAGTTAAACTCTCCTACTTAAGGGAAGGCTCCCCCTATCTAACTAACTAAAAACAAATGTGGGTGGAACGATAATCTTTCCTCTTGTTTCAGGAGAGATTAAACTCTTTTCTCTTCGCAGAAAAGTAATCTAAACTTTTAAATAAACTATAACAGCAGCTTGCAATAAATTCAGTAGAAAAGAAATGAAGTTTCCTGAAAGCTCAAAGACTTTCGTCACTTCCTTCGGGACGGGAAAGCAATCTTAAGCACAAAGTCTTTAAAATCTGCAATCCTATCTACCCTTTTGTAAGATAATTCTAATGATAATATACAGCATAAGACAACACAAAGTCTGCGAATATGATGTATCTATTAACTACTGTGAATGGGAATCATTACAAGCACAAAGACTTGCAATTCTTCTTAACTTCTAATTTATGAATTCAATCTTCAATATTGACAGCACAAAGTCTGAAAATATTTTAATTGAAGCTCTCCCTAACAATCTTCCACAATCTCCAAATAATCACAAAGTAATGCTCCAAAATGACATAAGAACACAATGGATGCAAAGTAGAATTTCAACACAAAGTCTGAAATCTGTAACTCTTTGATATTACTTGAAAAAGATCAACTTATAACTATAAAGCTCAAAGTCTTTATGAGTACAAATTTCTGCAGAATTTACTTGCTTGCCAAAAAGATACGTTTACAAAGGACCCTCTCAAGTATTTATAGGAAAGAGATCATGAGAAAAAGGTGGGAGGATCCCAACTAACTTGAGAAATTCTCTCAACCACCAACTACTTGCAATTGACTTATTCCAAATTACAAGTCCTATTGTAATTTGACTTGTAACTTGATTACATGTAATTACATTTTACAAAAATGCAAATGAAAGAAACACTTGCAATTACAATTTTTGCTTTCACATGTAACTTGTCAAAACAAAATTACAAATGCATAATTGAAATTATTCTAAGTGTCCAAGACACGACTCTAACTGCATCATCCTTCATCTGCGATAATCTTCATGCTGCTTTAGGATTTTAGAACTTGAAGTATTCAAGATTGGTGAAGACATCTCAAACTTGGAACGGGAATTTGCATTCTTAATGATCTTTGTGTCCTTGGTGAACTTCAACCTTATCACAGGCTTGGAATAGTACCATTTCTTTAGGAAGGAAGTTCTTCTCTTTGTTGTGTTCTTTTTCCATGCTTGATTTACTTTGTCCCTAGATGGCTTCATGAGGATTATTGACCTTCAGGCTGCTCCATGAATTACTATTGTATCTCTTCTTCTTTTGTTCACTTGATGAAGAACCCATAACACCTTATTCAAGATGAAATTGTTATAAAACAATGCCCATGCCTTGATTTGTTGGTTTGATAGATCATATGTGTAAACGAGATTGACAAGGGAAGGGATAAATTGATGCAAAAATGGGCTCACAAGTGAATTTCGGGTTTTGGAAGCCTGACTGCAAGTGAAATGTATAATCGGGATTTTGGGAAGCCATTGCAAGTTAAAGTACAAAGTAGGAAAAATAGGAAACCATTGCAAGTTTATTTCCTTGTGCTAACTTGTAGTTGCATTTTAGACAAAAATGCCCTACTTGCAATGAGTGGGCAAAAACCCGATTTGCATCTAGGGCATAATTTTATTCTTTTCTTCTTTTCTAGAAAATGGTAATGAGATGGAATGAAATGTGAATGTGGAATGAAATGAGATGAAGGGCGAATAAAAATGTATGGCGAATGAAAGATAACTGAAAATAAGAAACATGTTTTTCAGCAATGAAATACGTTTCTTATTGAATGGCATTTGAATGAATGAATGCGTTTAGAAATGAAGGTAAAATGAAAAGGCGTATGAAAATGGAATGAAAGAGAACACATTTTTGAATGGAGGGCGAAATGAAGGAAGAAGAATGACGTTTCAAATGTAAAAGAGAAAAATGCGTTCTCAGCTCAAAAAGCATATGAAAGAAAGGTGAGTCAAGGGCGAATAAAGAGAGAGACGTCAAAAATATAAGAAGAAAACGCATTTTTAAAGAGCACGTTTTTGATCAAATGCAAACTCAGATTTACACAATGGCACCCCAAAAAGTCAGAGATTAAAGACATTAAAATGAAGAAAAACAACAAAAATAAAGAGGAACAAATCTGCAACAAGGGAAATCGGACTTTCAAAAGGCCATTACAAGTTTTCTTTTTCAGAAATCGGGTTTTTTATGACACATTGCAAGTTCATTTCATCAAAATCATTTAAATCGGGGTTCTGAGAACATGTTGCAAGTCAAAATAAAAGAAGTCAGACTTTTATCAAGCATTTGCAAGTGATTTTTAAGTGATTGCAAATAACTTTAATGAAAATCAGGCTTTTCAGAAGACATTGCAAGTGTCTTTTATTAAAATCGGGCTTTTTTAAAGCCTTTGAAGTGTTTATAAGTAAAATCGGAACTTTTTAGAGTGATTGCAAGTAACTTAAAAAGCAAGTCGGGCCTTTTAAAAGCAATTCCAAGCAATTTAAAAAGTTAAAATAACTTGCAAAGACCTCAAAAAGTTCCTATACTTGTTTTGCAGTCAAGCTCAAAAACTCCTACTTGCAGTGATGTCAGAAAAACCCGAAATTGACCAAAAACACACTAAAAATGACTCAAAATTTCACAAAAACGAATGAGAACAAGTGAAAAGTGGTAACCCAAAGGACTGTAAACCTAAAATTGAGATTTGCTAATCTTTGCACCTCGTAATACGTGCCTTAGAAGAGAAAATCTTCAAATTTTATCAAAATTTTGATTAGTTATCCCAATTTTTAACAAGTCAAAAATCTGGGACAACATGCTTATACCTTGACCTGATAACAAACATGATTCTTCTCTGCAACCCTTTCGAGCTTTACTCTAAAAAATTCCCTCACAAGTTGCTTTTAAAAAACCCTCTAATCCATGAATATGTGTGAATGCACAAAACTTCCTATCATTATATAGAAGAATGCTTTGATGGATGTTTCCTGTTAATCAAATGATTCTTCTAGTTTTAGTAATGCATAGTGTTGTGACCTTTTCACACATCGCCCCATTCAAGATGGGGACCCCTAATTTTTGCTCCATTCTGGTCTTTTGGCTTTGGTTTTTGTCTCTCTCTCTCTCTCTCTCTCTCTCTCTCTCTCTTTTCCTGATGTCTCCGCCTTTCCTCTGGGACGCTCCCGTATGTGAGCTTCTCCTAAACATGAAATTGGCCAAGTCTAAAAATTAGGGTTTTGAACTTTTCAGCCAATTTGAAGTCAAACGAGGTGAATAAATTGAGATTTGAGATTAACATTGATGTTAGTATACTTCCAGCAGGTTTTCACTGAAATTTCATCAGATTCTGAGTACTTACTATTTTTAGTAAGTGTGCAATTACAGGTAATCCTTCAACATTTTTGAGATTCCGACAGTCACACTGCGTCCAGAGCACATCAGGCAACTCACTGGTAAAATTTGAGCTGAAACAGACAACTTACTATTATTTTACCAAATTCGAGATAAATTCGTGCGCTTAGACGCTAGAAGTTTTTCTGCGATGTCTCCGTGATTTTGGTTTTTCGCCAGACCTTCATGAGCAAGTATAACATGCAAAATGAGATAACGACTTTCAGAATTCGGTCTTCCGGGGCTATTTTTAGGGTTTGCATGTCGGGGTTTCTTTTGCATGTCGGATGATTCCTTCTGGGTTTTTCGAGACCTACGCAGTGGTATGACATGCAAACGGAGATAATCACTCAGTAAGGAACTTACTATTTTTAGCAGGTGCGTCCCGGCAGCCGCTTCCCAGCAATTCAGAATCATGAGCTGATCGCAATGCAACAGGAACGAGAACAAACGGAGACCATTTGATATACATGCAGAACAAATTAGGGTTTCCAGCTTCGGGACCTGAAAAGAAGGGCAAAAAGGCAGAATTTTCGAAAACCGGTGTAAACCACCGGGATCAGCATCCTTCAGGCTATCTGCTAGTAAAATTTGAAGTCAAACGGAGCACTTACTATTTATAGTAAGTCATATTGGAAACAGGCTAAAAATAGCAAGTCAGGTGCATGCGTTGATGTCAGCAGGCAGGTCATGTGGTGAGGAGCGCCTCATTCAAATTTCAAGTCAATCGGAGTAGTGGAGCTATCAGAAGCAAGCAGTTACTATTAATAGCAAATCACCTTCAGAAATGGGCTAAAAATAGCAGGCCGACTAAAAATAGCAATGCCAACAGGGTAACAAGGTCGTGAGGATGCAGCGTTTGAAATTTCAAATCGTTCTGAGCTTCAGAGATGCAAAAATCAGAGGGCTTACTATAAATAGCAGGGCATGGATAAACTGGCGAAAACGAGGAAAATTGATTAAGTCTGGAACTTCATCCTGCAGCCATGGCAAAATGCGCCCAAGTTGATGAAGAAGCATGGAGGAAATTCTAAGTATAAATTTCGTCCACCTCCTAGGCCAAAATACGCCCATCCAGCATAAAGTCAAAGAAAGTCAAAGTTTCTCGTCCTGCAGCACCCAAGAAATGCGCCCAAGGTGGTGGAGGCATCAAGAAATTTGCTAAGTGTTGAGTCTTGTCCTCCTCCACCTTCAAAATGCGCCCAGGAGAAATAAGATGGTGAAAAATATTCTAAGGCATTGTTAAATCTTCCTGCCACCTCCAAATGCGCCCACATGCAAGCTAGTAGCATTCAAAATTTTCTAAGTATGAAATTCATCCTCCTAGAGGCATCAAATGCGCCCATATTAAGAGGAGGTCAAAGGAGTCAAAGATGTTAATCCTCCACACATGCTAAAATGCGCCCTCAAGGAAAAGCTGGTGAAAGTTCAAAATTTTTCTAAGTATGAAGTTTATCCTCCTCCTATGGCAAAATGCGCCCACTTCTCAAGAAAGTCAACAAGTCAACAAATCTTCATCCTTCTTGCATGGCAAAATGCGCCCAAAATGGGGCCATGTGAAGACAAGAGTTGAGGGCGTTGAAAAGTCAAGTCCTTCATGACATCAAAAATACACCCAAGTGCATGAAGTGTGAAATGAAATTACTAAAGGCGTTGAAAATGCCAAGTGATGGATGAATATTGCTAGGCGTGGTTAATATTCCCCTTGAAGTGAGATATGCGCCTAAGGTAAAGTGTAAAAGGTGGATGGATTTAAAGAGTGCCAAGGCGTTGAAGATTAAATATTCCTCATGGAGTGCCAAATGCGCCCAAAGCATAAGGTATAAAAAAAAAAATGAAACATGCTAGGCGTTGGAAGTTTGAAGTATGATGTACTTTCAAGGAAAATTCTCCAAGTGAATTGTTTAAAAAAAAAAAAAAATTTCCTCACCACAGGGAGAAGGATTGAACATGAATGAAATTTCCTAAGGCAAAAAAAATGTTCTTCCTTAGGAAAAACGCCTAAGTCTGGCGAAGTGGTGAAATTTCTTAAGCCATGAATGGATTGCCAGTGAAATTGTCGGAGGATGCCAGTTGCAGGGTGAATTTAAAATTTCTCAAGTTAGAGCAACAGGATGATCACAGAGATGAAGAACGGATTTAAATTGGTGAAATAATATTTTTCTAAGGTGCAAAATTCAAGAAAATTAAATGAACCCGTTCGTTGTGCACCCATGAGTTTGACGCGTTCTGAAGGAAATTTTCTTCTGGGTATTGAAGATTATCGATGAGGAATGGATTTTAAGGTCTTCCACAGCTTGTCGAGGTTTCTGTGATAAAGATTTCAAATGGGCACCAGGTTGATGAATTTTCCTAAAATTTGAGAAAATTTTCTAAGGCAGGAAAGAAAATGTGTTTTCAAGATAAAAATATGCCTCGGCGGATGAATTTGAAATTAAGTGCCTAGATGTTTTTTTTTATCAAATTCCTGATGAAAGGATTTTTCTCGAGCCTAAGTTAGATGAAATGTCAGAGTGAAGTATGCCCAGGGAGAATACAAGATAGGTTAGAAATTTGACTAAGGCATGAAGAATTTGAGCGCGAAGCTGGCTAGTGAAGACAATGAACGCTTGGAAGTCGAAACATGAAAATCCTGGTAAGTAAGTTGAATTTATATTATGAAGTGTTCTAATGCTCTTCTCCTTGCTTGTTTTGCAGGAGAAACGTCAAGATCAAGCGGTGGTGACTTAAAGTGATGAAGGAGGAAAAGTTGCAAGAAAATGGCTAAGTGTCGAGACTTAGTATGACTCAAGTGACAAAGAAGAAGTTGAAGAACAACGTCAAGAAGAAGATCAAGAACAGTGTGAACGAGTCTACAAACGGAATCTTCTAGAAGGATGATGGACATTGTGGCTCATTTATTACCCCACTCCTCTTGGTGGCGGTTTTTAGGGCGAATCTTGTTTAGGGCTGAGGTGGCACGATCTGGGCCATCCAGCCGATTGTAATCTGAGCCGTCCGTTGGACTTGGCCAACTATAAAAGGGGGAGTCCCCCTCATTTGTATCTCATTAGAATAAGAAATTAGAATTAGATCAGAGTTAGGATAGCAAAGAAGGAGTAGGGAGCAATTAGATAGTTGGTAGTATATTTTAGATCGAAAAGGAAGGAAAGTCTTCCCATTGAATACTTTGTAAGAAGTTGTCATGAATGCTTTCATAATAAAAGAATTTTTCATTGATGGTGATTTCTTCTTTGTTATGAGTAGTTGTTGAGGCTTCTTCGTCCTTCCAATTCACGTAGCTTAAAGTAAAGTAGATTTCATTTCATGCAAGTACTTAGTAATTGTGGAAAGTGGTGCTCGATTTGAACAAGACTTCGCTTGTCCATACCACTAGCGGGCTCACTGACGGGGGGTTCGCCTTGCGTGGTCAACTGGAACTTTGTGAAACTTAACTTCGATTATGGTTTATATGTTGGCATGCGTCGTTGTGATGGTGTCTTCATGCTAGATCGTGATCTGAACATCTTGAGTCACTCCTCTGAAGATTGCACCAGTTCCGCAGAAGCTGTCCGAAGTGAGGCAAAACGGAGCTTGGTTGAAGCTTGTGAGAATTGATCGCCATGTCCCACGCCTTAGAGTAGATTAGAACTTCTTAGGCCCTACACTCATTTAATTTCAGTCCACTTCTGGTTAGAATTAGGAAATTTGTGCTCACTTGCCAAATCATTCGAACCACACGAAAGCCCTTAATCTACTGTATGTTGTCAGTTGTCGAACAATTGTGTAAGTCCCCCTTGAAATACCAGCAAAACACATCAAGCCAACTGAGGGTATCCTATTGCATGAAGGAACCTTGGAGTTGAACGCATGAACTTTCTTGCAATCTTAGCATGCGGAATACTTTGATCAAGAGAGAGTAGGGTAGCCGTTGGCGACTTTATTCTGTGTTGGTGTGATCACGAAAACCACGTCAACACATAGTCACCTCACTTCTGTCATATTTGTCCTTTCGACTTGATCGTGCTCTGGAACCCATGTGGCTCATGCCTAATGGAGTACATAAGGATGTCACATATCCTTTCATCCTCACTAAGTACTCTAACTATGTAGCTCAAGTAGTTTTATAAATATGGCGACTGCTAACATTGGAAACATAGCATGCATCCAATGCTATCTTTGTGTCTTTAATGAAATTTTAAACTCTTGTTTCCAATTCGAACATTTTATCAAATTGCAATCTACACATAATTAGATCCACTTTTTCATTCTTCATTAAAGGGTCCTAAAAAATAAACACAATAGTACTAAACTCATCCTTTTAGCACAACATGGCCTTTTCTTCTCCATCTATGTCCTACAAATGGGGAACACCTAATTTCACAAGAGATTAGAGTTCATCCTTTCTTTCAAAAATTTCCCTATCCTACCAATAAAGGTAGACACATCATACATCAATGCAATGGCCTCACATATGCATGCTATCTATTGGGCTACTAGGTGTGTACTAGGCATTTTTGTAAATAGTTTTCATTGGGATTACCTTGGGAATCCACTTTCTATTTATCTCAACCAAGACAAGGTCAACACTATGAAAATGGCCTTGAGATTTTTGAATATTTACATAGCATTCCCACAAGTCATTTGCAATCCTTATTAGGTTTTGTACCCTCTCCTTCAAAAAATCTCTTATTAAATCTTTTGTCTCTCCTAGCTCTTGATTGCATTGAGTTTTCGTTATTCCTAGATGCCTGCAATTGGTTTTCTAATTCACATATTCTTCACTACAAAGCACTATCATCTTTCATGTGCTAGGGAAACAATCTATTTTGAAACATGCTCTATGAGTTGGACTTTGAATTCTTCTGAATTAGCTTTTTCACTTTATTGCTTTCATTTATTAATCTGACATTCTCTTCCTGAATTTTATCACAATCTGCTTACAACCCTTTTGTAGATACCCTTGCCAAATTTATCCTTCTTCACAAAGTTTATTGAGCTGGTATTTTTTTCAAACAGTTTGCATGCATATGAATATGAAAGGATTTTTGTTTGCAGTGCTTTGAATAATGATCCTTATGATTTTGAATCAACTTTTCATGACACAATAGTTAGAAGTCGAATCACTCAACAACATATAACATTCTTCCTATGAAAATTACAACCTGCTTTTCTGAACAGAAACATACAAGAGACAACAGATATAAATCTGACCTTAAATAATCAGAAAGGATAAGGTTTGATGGTTGTAACTTCAATCTGCGAATCTCAGCGCCACCTCCAATGAGTTTTCAGGCATATTAATGACATCGCCCAGCTTGCTAGATAGTTTCCATGAGTTACACACCACTCCAAACAGCCCCAAACTTCATAACAGCGATCTGAAAATGCTACCGATCCAGCAAGGAAGGAAATACAAGTTTGTACCAACGATATGGATGTCTTCCCAAACCTCTGCAAACTCCTAACTTAAGCTAAAATGTCACGTCTCGAACCCCAATGCTCCTTGTTTTGGCTTTGTGTGGATTTGATACATGACTGGGTGTGTGTGGTAGAATATACAATGAGTGCTATGGAATTTTGGTGTGGTGAAATATGGAATGTTGCTTTAATTTAAAAAAAGTAGAAAGCTTAGAAAATGCAATTTATTTTGAATATGATGAAAATGGGAAATTGTTATGTGTATTCATAAGTTTTAATGTTTTGATTTATATCTTTTTGTGGATACTAATCTATTGTTGTGTATCTGAGGGTATTGAGATGCAGGACGTCAAAGACCAAGGGTGTGGCTAAGGAGAGAAAGTTAGCTTCTTGGAAGGGTACAGTAGGAACGGAACTCTCACATACACACACATGCACGTAGTGTCATTTACATGCATATAGTTCTAATTTAATTTGATGCATTATTGTGTGTTTGCTGAATGGTTATTTAATTTTATGAAGTGAAAATACAAAAAGCATAATAAAATAGAAGAATTAACTTAATTTATAATTGAATTATAGATTATGTTTTGTGAATAAATGATAATGCTTGGCTAATTTGAATAATCATTTTTATTTTCAAATTGAATGCTATTTCTTTTTAACAAATATTTATTTGGTAATTAATTGATATTTATTCTTGCTCACTAAGGGTAAATATTTTAGTATTTTACCTTTGTAATTCAGAATAGTATTTTATTAACGGGTGTTGCAATGAAAATTCTTTTTATTAATTAATAAAAAGAAATAGCATGAAAAGAAAATTTTATTTTATTTCTTTAATTTTTAATATTTTCAAGATTAGGTTTTTGAAAGCAAAAAAAAATCTTTAATAAGAGGAAATTGATAACGAAAACAACGGTTCTTGATATGCTTCTTGAATTACTCTGCAAAATAACTTCAATGGCTGCAAAATAGATGCTTTTCTATATAGATTTGAGTAGAATAGAAATAAGGAAATAAGAGGAGAAGTGCAATGAAAGAAGGAAGGGAAGATTATTCAGGAAACAAATAGCAAAGGGAGGAAAGCTACAGGAGACGAAGTAAAAGGACATATTCAGCTGGAGGCAAATTATCCGGGTTTTTGAAATCTCTCCTTTTGTTTTTCTTAAACTTCAAAATGTGAGAAAATATTTTCTATGTTGTGCAAAGATTTGATTTTTTTTTTTAAACTTATTGTGTAGATCTCTGTGTTCAAAGTATTGGCTGTGTAAATTTAATAGCAATGTTTGTACAATCTTTTCAAATTCTTTACATATTCATTTACAATTCTTGCAGTCTCTCTTTATGGAATATCTTATTCCCAGATTATTTTCTTTCTCTGTGTGAAACTTGGAATAAAAACCACATTCTAGACTAGGCAGACATATTATATATATATATATACACATACAATAATCTTTGTATGTATATAAATATATATATATACATATATATATATTTAAATAGATACAGGATATTTAATTAAAATTGAGAAATTGGAGTAAGCTTTTCGCAGCCAGAAGATTCTGTGTATGTATCGAAATTCATTTAATGGAAATTGAAGTTTGTATATTAAAGAACGGGGTCTCCCCCTACCTTCCCCGTATGGAGAAGGGTTGCTCTGTGGGGGCAGTGCCCTCCACAGGCCGCAGCCTGTGGAAGGAGCGCTGCCCTCCCAGGCAGCGCCTTCCTCCATAGTTGGGGGCGCTGGCCATGCCAAATGATTTCTCTATTGTAAATCTTCTCTGCACTTTGTGATGTCCGCTGGGAAATCATGTGAATACAGTGCGTAATCTTTCCTCCATGACTTTTACTTGAATGCGAATAAACGGATTTTGTGATGTACCGTGCTCACTGCTGATTGGATTTCTCTTGATTTATAGGTCTGATTTTTTTGTTTTGTGATCTGCTTTCTTGTTTTGTGTTTTTGGAAGTTTGATGTTAATGAAACTAGTGATATTTTGACAAGCGTAGGCATACAAAGAACTCATATAAAAACTAAACTTTAATTATAAACTAAGGAGATACATAAATTGATAATCAGGAGGCTTTCTTTACACAATAGAAAGTGCATAAGTCATATAACTTTTATACATTCCGGAAAAGACTTCATTTACAACCCTAGGTTAACTTGCAGCCAAAACAACACTGTGAACAGTGTTTGCTACAGTACCCGCGCCCAAATAAAAGCATAGACAAACTTACTAGCAACCTTTTCCCACTGAAAATTCGTTGAAATAACCTCTATTGAAGGAGGCGCCCACTTTGGAAGAAGAAGCAGCAACAAATAGGAGGCGTTTTCTTTGCTTGATGAAGATGAAACCCTCTCACAAAGGCGGCTGGCTGTAAGTGAATATTTCAGCTTCAAAATCTTCACAAATTTGCTAGAACACTTCCAAGATAGTTGAAGGAGCTTCAAACCACGATTACTTAACCAAAAGATGACTTCAAACCCTCTAGAACAGCAAAATAGAGCTCCCACGAATCATACAAATTCTGACCTGCCTCTTTAAAGTGGTATTTCACACCATCAAGAGCACAAATATTTGAAGAAACGAAGTCCAACCAGACTTCCCCACTGCTGAAAGTAGAAACCCTAGATTTCTCCTTCCACACTCTCCACACTTCAAGCTTCAAACAAGTCAAATAATTCATAACATGAGAAGTTCGAACTTCTCAAGTCCCTTTTATAATTTTAGCTTGAAAACACTATTCATTAAAAAGTTACTATTCACTTAAGTTGTTGCTTTTTTTCCACATTAGTGATGAATAGTAACAGCAAAATAGAATTCAACCCCAAGAACTAATAGGCACATGGCCCCCAAAGTCTGGAAAGGTGAAACGATGATGAAGATCAATATTTCAAGCTCCCGTAACACGCCAAACGTGCAATTCCACCATGTCACCAAACTCCAGATACCAAATAAGCAAATTTCCGACCAGGTGCCCGGACAGGTGACCCTCTAACCAGAACCCTTAGCCTACAAGGGTCGATGTAATAGGCTAAACCACTGAGTCTCGAAAGGTTAAATAGAAGGGGACATTACAGATTTTATACTATGAATATAAATATATATATATATAAGTATATATATGTATATATATACATACATGTGTATATATATATATATATAAAACGATATGTATATTATTATTTTTGTATTTATTTACAGCAGTATATATATATTTATATATATAAATACTATAGGTTATTCTGATTTTTAAGAAAATAACCAAGCTGGAACCATATTCTATTTAGGATTGATAATTTTTGGGAATGTGCGTAGATACATATATATGTGTTTATTTAAAACTTGACATAAAAATCTATTTACTTTTATTGGTGAATAAACGATCGCTCAAACCAGAATGAGTAGATTGGGAAATACCAAAAATTCTGTGTTAAGTTGATAAACTTCGGTGCAAGTGTTAATTGGACACAATTATCTTTATATTGGGTATAAAGTATTTTTAATTAGATATAAATAACATTTAATAATTATATATATATATGGATATATAAATGTTTGGTATACATGTGAATATATACTAAAATAAATATATATGTGCAAAAGAAGATAAAAATTTTGAGAATACTTATACGAATGTATAGAGAGGATCCTTTATTTTCAAATTTATATAACCATGTTATCCAGAATGATTTATTATGACTACACAAAGGGTACAATGGTCAATATTATGTCCATTTGGAAATTACTTATTTTCTTATAATGTGTAATTTGTAATTGAAGGTGTTTGTTTTACTGTGACAGCAGTTATTTGATGGTTAATTTAGTTATTGAGGTAACTCTCATTTCTTTTGAAATGATTATATTTCTAAATTACTCTTGCAATAACGTTTTTACTGAATGATAATTATTTCCTTTTAAATGTAAATGTTTCTTTTCTTCTTTAGAAAATATTTTATCCTCTGAATGCATGCAAAACTATGAACCATTATGAAATCCAGATTGTGGTAAATAGTGTGATGTTTTCCTTTAAAAAAAAGGTAAACTTTGGAAGTTACAAATTTTGTGTTAAGACATAAGCATTTTATGGGAATATATGTTGGAATTTATTTTTTGAACAACGAAACTTGGAAATTCTGGAATGTTATCTATTATTGCAAATGCCACTTAGAAAATGTTTGAGTCTATGCATTTATGTGATTTTTGTGAATTTATGCATATGGGTAGACTTTCGGGACAGGATGCCGAAGGTGGACCCACAGAGACGATAGTTTTACCTTTTCTAAAACTATCAATTATTTTATGTTTATGCTTGGCCAAGCAATGTACCATTGAAATAGATGGATTAAAAAATCCTAGAATTAAATGTTATGTAGGTCTCTGCAACCTCCTGTTGCAAGAAATATGTTATTCTTAGTATAGAAATGCATATAGGCATCAGGCTTGCATGAGAGTTCCCTCCTGCTGTATTGTTCCAAGTTGCTAGGCTCCTCGAGCAGGGTCGGGGATTTCTTCGAGTTAGGAAGAAACCCAGGGAAGTCATGTGCTTCGTGGTTGGGTGGAAAAGGCACCTTAACCGCACTCTTGGCCCTCTGCGCAAGAAGACCAGTGGAGTCGAGGCAGATGAGGATCAGAGCTTTACTTTGTCATGGATATATTTCTTATATTATTTCTTTACGGCTTGCATAGCCAATTTGTACATTGTAACTTCATTTCAAGAATATAACATTTATGTAAACTCGTCTCATTGAAACAGATGATTTCTTTATTGTATCATTGAAACAGATGATTTGTTTATTGTATCATTGAAACAGATGATTTGTTTATTGCATCATTGAAACAAATGATTTGTTTATTGTATCATTGAAACAGATGATTTGTTTATTGCATCATTCAAAACAGATGATTTGTTTATTGTATCATTGAAAAGAATGATACTCATTTACTGTACTACTATCTCTTTACTTGAAAAGAATGATACTCATTTACTGTATTTTGTATGGAATGGGAATTTTACATAAAATTCCCACGTCCATCTGCAAGGAGTAGTCGGCCAGCAATGTAAACCCTCAACACCACCATACGGATGATTTTTAGTGCCCAAAGGACCCAGGATTTCACCTTATCATGCCTAGCCAAGCTAGTTGATGGTGACCCAACATGGCATAGCAATTACCCCAAACCACCTCACAATGCTACGTCTAGCTCCTTAGACGATTGGCAGCTAGAAAAGAAGTTACAACCGCTCCACAAGTTGATATCTCGTGTCCAAATCAGCTATCTATGTCATTCCTATAAACCCTTGCAAATAAACAATTTGTCTTGCCTGCAAGACTTCACAAATTGTTCACTCGTTCAATCCAAGCGTGAAACCTGTATGATTCCACCTGCAATCAGCTAGGGAAGATATCTCACCACCGAAACTAATTTCCCTTAGGGTTTGCTCCAAATGGAAGCTCAAAGTCCACAAGAGAGAAAAATAAACAAGCATGAGCAAATGAGATCTCAATTCCTCTTTTTATATTTTCCCATGGAACTTTCCCGAAGCAACTTTTTTTAATTTTCCACTTAAAATAGTTCATTCAGCACCTTTATAAAGTGACTTTTAATATTTCCCCTTTTTAATTCACTTAAGTCACTTTATAAACTAATTAACATAAAGTCACCCATAAAATTTGCTTTATTGGATCTCTTTATTTAATTAATAAAATTATTTAATAAAGTCATCCACATTCAACTTTCATAGCTCACAAAAGACGCAACAAACTACAATCAATTGCACCAACACAAAATCATCAATAGCATTCTCTATTAGCACACAAGTTTCCTCCACACTCTGCTCCAATGCACAAGCTAAAACAACATTGTTCCCTACCACACATGCTCTTGCAGTTATTTTGTGCACCACCTAGTAGTCATCCACAAAGTCAACAACCTCACACATAGCACCCATGAAAATTTCCATTTACCATGGAAGTGGAATATCAATTGTAAGCATCTCAACTGTTAACAATTGGAAGGCCTAGTGGTTATTGAATATGAACATATCCATCCATTTGTAACATCTTGTAACTAAAATTTGTAAACGTATTCATTCAATTCTGGAGAGAGACAACAAAAAGGAACCAAATAACATGCAAAAGTTTAGGCAAACCAATTTGATGTTTTTGCCCATTTCTAGTCATGGTGATTCTCATTCTAAACCTTGTTATTTGTAACATCCATTATAATCTATTAATTTATGCATTGAATTGATGTAGCACATAATTGTTCAAACTCTTCTACAAATTTGAATGTGTAATGGTTAACAATGTCTTGTGTTTTTCTTTGCATATTCTATAATCTTACCTTTCCCTAAGGTAGTTAGTCTACAGAACAATTCTTGGTAAAGGGAGGACCTATCACATGAGAACCCTTACCCTAACATTCAACTTTTACAAGATTGAATGAATGCTAGTTAAGACAATCATCTACCCAATTATTCATAACCAATTATTCATAACTAAAAATGACTAATACACTATCAAAACAGAAAATACAATACAAAAACATAACTAAGTCAACTACCAAAAGATATATTTCATTGAATGAAAATGATAACATGATGGACTACGAATTGGCTTGCACTTCCTTCTTTCTAAGGTAGTTGTTAAGAGAATTGTGCTTAACTTTTAAGTTCTTATACAACATGTTGTCTTTTTTCATCTAGTTAAAACATATTCTCATACTTCTCAAAACCTTATCTATTCAGATTTTTTATTTAAATTAACAATAATTTTCCTTAATCTGTGCAAGAATAACAAAATTTCACAAATAGCAAAACAAAAGGAATAAGATAAAATAGAAAAGATGACCAACTTACCATAAAAAGTCCTCAAAGAGTATCTCCCTACAAAATTCCCACATATAAATAAACAAAATGCTAATCAAGAAGTTTTCAAAAATGCAATGTTTTGTATAGAACAAACTAAAGTAATAAAACATTATGAGCAACCAAACATATAAAGACTCGGTAAACAATACTCATAATGTATAAGCATTGAATTATCCAATAGGAGAATAATAGTTCTTTAATTATTGGCAAGTTCAAATTTTATAATATCCATACTTCCATTATTGAGATCTGTTCAAGCAAACATTCAATTACTGATCTAGATGATCAGTGTACATCATATTGACACATTTGTTTCAATACAGAATGCGAGATAAAGTTATAAATGCAAGTTACAACACACTTTCACAAAAGAGATCAGATTATTTTCATCAGGGTTCTTTAATTATTTTTAGTACCTATATTACAAAACCAACATTGATGGTAAATGTGATTAGTCCACTCAAAATTCTCTCAAGTTGCAAGTAAAATAGAGTTATGTATACTAGGACGACTCTTCATACTTTTAACTTTATCCGACATGAAACTTATTTCCTTGCAAACTTTTTGCAAATAGAGAAAGTAATCCACAGTCCCAATTTCCTTAACCTTCTAGCAGGAAGATGTTTCTCAAGTTATATAAGCTAATTGATTTGAATAAGTTGTATTAAATATACCCAAAAAACAATATAATTGGAAAAAATTATAATCTTCAATGCTAAGTTGAGAATAACTAGCTTCAACTAAGCCCAAGTAACTATTTATGTCTTCTTCCGATCCAAGAGAATCATTTGCAAGTTGATTGAAGTTCGCATTGCTAAGTATGAATCATACAAGAAATATTATTTTTGCACAACTATTCTAAATTCATCATTTTTATTGCAACCATTGTTTCTTGATTTCGTTGGAAGCTTCAAAGACATACAAAGTGCTTGCATCTATCCCAAGTACATCCTTTTCACAGAAAGGTCTATGGGAAGTCAGACAAATTTGCACATCACTTTTTATGAAATTTTATTTAAATATCTTCAGCTTAAGTCCAAAAGTCTTTACATCATGTAGACTTTTCTGTACCCATACAAAATTTTCAATGTGTCAATTTTTGAAGTTAAACCTCATCTTCCATCCATTCAAATGGTCATATTCCATGTTTTGTGCCGTTGGTCCATGTCATGTTTAGTTGTTACTGTTTGTTTCTTTGCAAATCAACAAATATAACCTTCAAGAAAATTTACCAACACAAAGAACAAAGGTTAGCCAAAGGCAAAGTGAATTTCAAAGTCAAAATGCAACCCCAATGTTGAGTGCACACCTAATTGAGGAGATGCATCTTACCAGAAGAAAGATAACTTTTCATAGAAAAACTAGATATGGCAAAAGGGCAGAGATGCACCTGTGTGAAGGAAATGGCATCTCAATCTAAGTCTGAAATTGCATTGTCTGGTGCACACATAATAAGGCAGAATTAGATTGGCCTATCAAAAGCACTGATTCCAATTGACAGGTGAGCACCTATATAGGAGAAATAACTTCGATTTTTTCATAAGGCAGAAAAAAGGCACTTGAGAAGGGGAAAATGAGCACTCAAAGTTTGAATCAAAAATGATATGACAAGGGAAAAGAAACTGTAATGTCCCCATTTTCAGCCCAAGTTTTCAGAGAAGAAATAACTTAATTAATTAAATTAAGTTGTCTAAATTAATATTTCCAGGCAACTTGTATTTAATCAATTATGTGTTAAGTTGGATATTTTATTTTTATAAAGTGACTTTCCTTGGGGCCAAAAAAGTAAAATATTATAAAGTCACTTTTGTGAGCAAACAAGAATTAATATTTAAAAAGTGATTTTTATAATTAAAATTCTGGAAAGTTCTTGAAGGATTTTAGAAAGAGGATTGTTGAAACTCATTTCATAATTCTTGGTTATTCATTTTGGCGAAACCCTCTTTGGGAGTCTGAGCTATTGTTCAGCTATCCAACCTGGGACAAAAATCCTAAGGCAATATTGGTTTCGTCGACGAAAACCCACTTGACCAGTGCTTGGTGGATTCATTCAGAGTTCACACGTGTGCTTAATTTAATATTCTAGAGAATTTTATATAAATTATCTGGGATATTTTATGATGAATATTAATGAAAATTGTTATGGAAATTGTTTGATTTTAATCTTCAAATGATGCCATACCAGTCTTAAGAATTTTGTAATTATATGAGATGACCCTATTATCTTAAAAAGTCACTGATCAGCAAGAATTAAAGGCTTGAAAGCCTTCACAATGATAGCCACAACCTTTGGAAGATTTTGTATGGTGCGTGGTAATCTTGGAAGGGTTTAGATATTTAAATCTGCCGCCTCATACCAAAAATCAGTCCTCTACTCCAAATCA
>VDFB02026397.1:0-62148 GCA_007258455.2 Sequoia sempervirens | reverse complement strand
TCTCCAACCCTATCTCCCACACTCTCCCTCCCTATCTCCCACTCTGCCGCTCTCTCCCATGCTCTACCACCCTAAACCCTCTCCCACTCCCACCCTCTCTCCCATAAGCACACATACATGACACACCAGTATACATAAACATACAAACATACAAACATACAAACATATCAACAAACTTTCAATAAAGTGGCATTTAACTAAAGGAAGACATAACGCGAGCACGGTATTTGTTGCTAGTAATGCTCCCCGAAGAGGGAAAATGTCAAAAGAAAAACATAACGCGCTCGCGTTATAACGAGAATGCGTTATAACGAGAATGTGTTATAACGAGAATGCGTTATAACGAGAATGCGTTATAACGAGAACGCATTATAACGCGAACGCGTTATATTTTGCATTGGAAATCCCCAAGCCTTAGCTTTGGTATTTGCCTTGGAATACCAACCCAACGGCTTGGAGGGCATTCCCAAAGACCAGAGACGTGTTTTTTCCAAATTCAACAAATTTTCACATAATCGGGTTTGTCCTCACCATCAAGATTGCATCTGGTTCAATATCAAGAAAATCGAAGACATGGGTAATGTTAGGTTCTTTATTAGCTTTCCAACGATGTAATTTTTTTCACTTTGTAAATATCTTTGTAAGGGTGTTATAAACAAGTCAAATTAATTTTAATGAATTTTATCTTTTCCCAACTTGCAGTAGAAAATACATGTATACCATTTGTTCAAGAAATATTATCTTCTATAATGATGCTTGAGAACAATGCAACTCTAGTATTGAGTTTATCAATTAGACACAATCCTCCTATTTACAAATGTTATTTTCCAACTCAAGCCTCTTACAATTTGTAGGATATTAGTAGTGGTTAAGAAGGTAAGGGATCCCAAGTTAATTTTTCCTTGAGCTCTATGATCTATTGTTTAAAATGTCCCTTTTTTCCTTTGCTTAATTTCTCAACATTTTGAAACTAAGGTTATAAATTGAGGACTATCTCATCTAAAGAAAAGGGTTTGATGTAATAAATATAAGCCTTGAGCATAAAATAATTTACAAGGAGAGTAAACTATGTAACGAAGTGACCTTGTTGTTAAGATAAATATGCTAAATTTGCTACTCTCAATTACTTTCTCTATTTCTTTCAAGTTTTATATTAGCATACATTTAATTTTTTTCATATCTTCAAAATAATATATGGTTTTAATATATGAAAGATATAGTTTTTAGTCAATTTAGTTTGTGTTCATTCTGCTGACATTTATCTATACAAGGTCACTTCAATTCTTTTCAATTTGGTTAATCATTAAAACACATATTGATTTATATTTTTAAGTATTCAAAAAATGTTTAATACCAACCAATTGTTAAATTTAAACCATACTATTGGTTCCATTTACATTGAAGACCCTAATCTAGCAATATGACTAATTTGCTATAGTTAGAAGTATTCATTGTAAAAACTAAAATTGGTTAGATCAATGATATCAGTTCAACTATAATTACACAATACAAGTGCTAACTGAGAAGAATATGATATAACTATGATCCTCATTGGGCGTCAATAATTTCCTTTCATTTGAACATGTAACCTTTCCGCTTAGTAATTCTAGGTGAAGTAATGAGCCACCTATTTGAGGAGGTACAAGATTTGATTTTCATCACATTTTAAATGTGTAAACAATATCAAGGTTCATTGCATGCCATAAATTTTACACTAGGAGCTCATCACGTATTATTATAAGTGTATCCCATTTCCATTATGCCACAATCCCTTGGACCTTTGGGGTTAGATTTTTTCCGTGCCCACAGTTTTCATTATGTTCTCTAAACATGAGTATAATAATTCATCATATTATTAAGGCCTTCAAGTTATTTTGGAGAAATGAAGCACAAAAGAAAATGTATTATCACAATAAGTTGTATTTTTATAGTGTATTGCTCAATATAGAAATGTGGGTAGTGCACCATGTGAATGCATCATATTAACTTAAAGGTTGGTTCTAAAGGAGGCAACTCAAAGATAATATACTTTGAGATAGTTATCAAAGTATCATTTAGGTCGCTACATAAATGTCTCTATTGACTTAAATGATAGGTGCTATGGGTGACCCATTTTAAAAAAAGTAAAATTTCCTAACTTAGCTTAATTCTCAACTTAAAATTCCATTTAATGGGTTGCAATTGCAAATATATTTTCATGAAATAGACTTTAACTACAAAAAAATACGTATTCATGTGTTTAAGCTCGTATAAAAGTACATTTAGTGAAATATAAATTTTCATGCCCAAATAAGAAAAAAATAGGGAGTTAAAGAATGAGGAATATTAAAAAATGTGTTGCACTCCATGGGTTATATCAATCTAATTGATATTCAATAGGGTTGTTTAGATTTTGTAGAAAACTAAATATAAAAATTCCTACATTTTTTAAGATTGCTTACATTTGATGCAAATGATAAGGGTAGATAGACAAACCATTGAAAGTGATACCAATTCGAGCAGTTATAAATTCAAGCTAGAGAGGCCTCTTGACTGAGACAAGCTTCTCCTAGTGGGTGGAAACATATGTGATCAACATCTCCAAGTTGAGAATTTGTTGATAAAATTTGTGGGCCAAGTTACCCAGTTCAATTGGCCACACCAAAGTAGGTAGAGAGAATGAAAATATATGTTCCAAATATCTTGTTAAATTAGATCTTTTAGTAAAAAATGCATTTGGTAGGAATAAGGCCAAATTACACATCCTCTGCCAGCATCCTCCATGATGGCTTTTCATGCAAATTGTGGAATCGTTGACAATGCATGTGGAGGAGCTTTTAAGTTTTCTTTATTTTATTTTTATTTTGGTTTTATTTCCTTTTTTCAGATAAACATATTCAATGGAAGTGGTTGTGCCACATAGGCACTACATAAAGGACATCTTAAATTTTTTCCCTATGTCAATATACACATAGGTTTTAATGTACCCGTTGATGCCTAAAATTTCTAGGCACACAACCTTATGGGAAACTCAGTTAATGGGGGACCAATTGCGCTAAACTAAGTAGCCTATGGGTTTTAAAGAAGTCGGCTCTTCATGTATTGGGGGGGTTGGAAAGGGAAAAGGAAGTAGATATACAAAAATAAAATATAATGCTAAGGCGATGCACCAAAATTTTAAGTAAATAGGCACATAAAATCTTCCTTTCTGATGAGATTTGAGGGGTCCTTCAGCAATCTGCATGCCCAAAAATAACATAAGGCATAGATGAATATTCGAAGAAGTCAATCAAATAACATAATATAACTTCCATATGCATTCACTAAACATGAAGAGTACAAGACATGATCTGAACAACAAGCTTATATTGAAATTATAGAAGTTTTGCAGATAAACTACTCAGTACAACAAACCAACACAATATAATGTCTTACTAATTAACTAAGAAACAGAGAGACCGAACAGATTGGCATATTCTGTAAGTCTTAATACAATAATTAGAAAACAATACAAAGTCTAAGAGTCTTTCAGTGCTTTTCTTGTGTATTTTTCGAACCCTTTTCTAGAGAGACTAAGCAGTATATATAGATCTCCTCCACCGCCTGAAAGGTAGATAACAAAAAAGATTCCCTAGGCATGGGTTGTGTCGCTCATTGCAATGATTCTCTCATAACAATGCAACAGAAGGATTCTGAAATGTGGTATTTTGTTGCCTTGAACCAAGTGCGCCCTTCTGCAAATGATGGATGTGGCCCAAAAGTGAAAGCAGTAAAAATCTCTTGAAGACGTGTTAACTTCCCAAAGAGTTGGTTAGGATGTGTGGTGCAGAGACAAGGCTTCCCATCCTTCCTTCCTTCCTTTGAAACTGAAGTCCCTACAGAGGTGACATGTGGTACAGTCCTTGCTTCAAGCTTTGACTGTGGGGTCCGCCAAAAAGGTGCCCACGAAGAATGCAACATGGCACACAGGCATAGCTCAGAGATGAAACAAAGGAGAGAGAATCCTCAAAGGCATGCGCTACTGACACGTGGCGCAAGCGGATGAAGGCGACACCAAAAGAGAGCCCAAAAATATGTAAACATACAAAGCATGGGCCGAGGCTAATGCAAAACCAACAAAATCAACCCGGAGGGAGTTTAAGGATTATTTGAATCAACAACTTTTGGCGACTAACAAGGGAATTTCGCCCAAGGAATGAGAACCTAAAAATCTTGGTTTGAAGGCCAGAGCCTTACCCATTGGGCAATAATCAGAGCTTTGAAAGGGTGGTTTGTAGAGGCAGCCAGTCGGCCTCAAATGGCATCGATAAGGCATGCGAATGCTCTTGCGCCTCATGCACATTGATAATTTCCTTAAACAACAGCTCCATGGAGATCTTGGTCTCAGAATCGAGTTGGAAAAGAAGCCACGCTATCTAATGGATGGAATTTTCAATTTCAGCCGTCGTGGGAGGTTGATTGAATGATTGCAAAGCAAATAGATCCTATTGCTTTTCCTCGATCTTTGCTACAATATACTCCACTGTGGCCACTGAATTATCAGAGAGAAAAGGAGAAGGTAAACCCATTTGATTCAAATGAGAAAATTGCATCTGCATATTATTCATAGTCCAACTCAGAGTGGCCGAGAAATTGTTAGCTTGAAGGATTGTTGCATGATAATGGATGAATTCCTTCACCCTTTTGGCAACCGATCTTTGGTCATCTATCCCTGCCTTCGCCAAGTCCGTGTTTGATACTATATATAATTTTCCCAACAATTGCTCGGCCTCGAGCACCTTTTCAACAATAAATTATGGAATTTTCTCAATTGTGCCACACAACTCCCCACTTAGTTTTGTTGCATCAACCATGAATTGTAGTGTTGGTTGCAGGGAAAAACAAAAAAAAATAATCTTCTCCCAGTATGAGAGATATAATTGTTGTGCCACCAAAAGGGAATCCGATTGAGGAACAGAGGGTTGGGAACAAATTTTTAACAAATTTATCTCCACCTCCTTCGACCTGATTTCTTCCATCAACTCATCAATCTTCTTGTCCGATGTGGTGAGTCGTTCCTGTAGAGTTGCCAACTCAATATCTTTACTTTTCAACAACTCTTCCGCTTGACTTCGGGTTTCACATTCCTTTTCCAAAGAGATCTTCATTTCTTGGATCTCTTTTTCGAATTGAGCTTGTTGTTGTCAAAGCTCTTGATCCTTTGGCTGCATCTCAATTTCCAACTGAGCTTGTTGATCTTGAAGCTCTTTGTACTTCTCCTGGGCTTTTTTCTCCGCATGAGCCAGCTGGTCTAGAAGTTCTTTGTTTTCTTGTTGCAGATTAACAACCAGGTTCGGATCCTAAGATTGGAACTTGGCAAGTTCTTCCTGGAGCTTGGCCTTTTCCAATTGCGCTTGTTGGGACAAGTGTGTGATTTCTACATCTGTAGCCTTTTCTTTCTTCTGCAGGATCTCCACTCTTTATTTAACATTTTTGAGCTCTTCTTCCCTCTTTTTCAGTTGACGACTATGCTTCAAAAAGCTTGTAGTCACAACTCATTGAGTTTCCTCCGTTAGCTCAAATTTGTCTTGTGGTTGAGCTAAATGTAGATTGATCCCTACGACATGGATTGTATAATCCTTAGGTTGCATCTGCCCTTGAGGTTTGATGGTGTTGGGAAAAATGGTTGCAAATGTTATCGATCCTTGAACCTCATTAAAGAGGGTCTACATGAATGACTCAACAAGTTTTGTGACATCCTTTTCCTTTCTTTTTTGGGCTCTTCTAGCCCGCGCTACCTTAGTCATGGCATTTTTCCCAAAAAATTCTGTTGGTGATCTAATTTGTTCACCAGCAAATAGTGCACCGGAAGGAAGAGCAAAAGGGAATGAAACCATCATAGATTCAGATGATGTCCACTTTGGTAGAGTTACTGTCAATGGGGAGAAAGGGGAAATGCCATGCCAAACTCCAGTTGTGGAAGTGACAGAAGGACTCATAAGGGGTGGTGGCAATAACAGAGACACAAAGGTAACCATTTGTTGAGCAGGTTGAGTGCAGGTTGAGTAGGAGTCAACGCGATGGAAGCAAAAGGGTTTGCAATAGAAGGTTCAGATTGGGCCCCGACAAAAAATGGGGAAGACTGTGGGGGAGTAAAAACTACCCGTCCCATTGTAGAGAAAGAATATTGAGAGGAACCTCCTGCGGGCATGAAAGAAAAAAATACTAGGCTAACACTTAAAGTAATCAGAAGGTCAACCAAATACTAAGAGGAGAGGAGAGGAGGAGAGAAAATTACCCATGTTGTTGAAGAATCTAACCCCTGGCTCATGATAGCAGGTACTTGCAAGCTTTCTCCTGTAGTGGTATCGGTGTCCAACCTCTTCTCGGGTGGAGAATTTTCTACGTCTATGACCACTTGAGATTGTTGAGCTGCTTTGGGTCTCTTAGTAGCCCATGTACATGGTAGTGTGACTATCGCATGGGATTCAATTACTTGTGCGCTTAGTGTAGTTTTGCTAGGTCCTTCTGTTGCTTTTCCACCCCCTATTTAATTTGAGCCTTCTTTGCCTCTCTGGCTCTGAATATTGTAGCTGCTTCCTCCCGATCCATTTCCTCATCTTACTCAGCATCAGTGTCATCATGCTCTTTATTCCAGAGATCATCAAATTTTTCATCCATTTCTAGCTCTCAAAACTTGGCATTGAGATAGTTGGTCTCCTGTCGATAAATCCAGAAGTGGGTGATCTTCTCCTCACTCCACTGGTGGTTCTTGGCCAATTCATTATAGAGGGTGGCCCCAATTTTTCACTTTTCACTGGTCTTGGCCAAAGGATAATAGAAAGATAATCATCACGGCCTTCATGTTTCCGTGGGAATATAAGCTAAGTCTACAAAGAGACTTTGGTTCCCCATCAGCGAACTCTGCCAAGCTTCCTAGTAGGGCTGGAAGCTATGAGTCACTTTGATGTTGAGATCTGCTAAATCATTCTCTGGATTGTATTTCCATTCATCACAAATCAACACTAGACCCAGATGAGCAAGCTTCACAGTTAGCATACCTTGTGTCTACTTCTTCTCCATTAATACAATACCAAAGCTTAAGGGGCATTTGAAAAATCCTTTCTGATGCTTTCCCCCACAAAAATTTGTGTCTATAATTGCCAGTTGCCTAAATACCTCAAGGGCCAACACCCTATTTGTCACACAGACCAGAAGTCGAAACGGTTCCTTAGTAAAACCATGCATCTTGATAAAATAAAAAATCCTCTCTGAGGAACCAGTCACAAGGATGGAAAAAATCTTGCATCCATCTCACTTGCTCAACAGAGAACCAATAACAACCAACCTCACCCTCTTTATTAAAATCTTGCAATATCGGAGTCAAGAAAGATTGGAAAATGCATAATAATTATGAGTTGTAGAAAGGAGATGGGTCCACACAGAAACCGGCTTCCTTAGCCCATTTTCATCAAAAATAGACAAACCCATATGGTTTTTAAAGAAATCAAGGTTTTGGTGTAAAATATATGAGCAAGAAAAGAAGAAAACCTGAATCTATATTGTGTGTGATACTCCTTGAATTGGTCCATCATCTCTTGAACAATGGCCTCTACGAAGTCATACTAGAATAGGGTATGTTTCCTTCTTAACTAAAAACCCAAACCCATTTGAAACTCTTACACCTCTTTGTCACTGTCCAGGCTGCAAATGAAATCCAACATAGAGAAGACATCTTGCACGTCTGAGTTGAAACTGTTGTTCCCAACCGGAAACTGTGGTGGGCGCTTATCTTCCTTGGGCCTTTTTGTTTCTTGATTATAAAAACTTTGGGCATGGTTCTTGGTCATCTAGAATGTGTCTAATTTTTTTACGGTGAATGTCTCAGGGGCTTCTCCAATATTCCTTGTAGGGATACATAGCATATCTCGAATAGCATCAACTCTAATCACTACTCTCAGGTTTTGACCTTCTATGATGCCTGCACATCTAAATTGAAATTTTGAGTGCATTCATGAACCAACTCTAGGCAGAGATGCACTAAGGGAACCATATATTGTGGAAGACCGCATAACCACAACCTATACCCCAAAGAGTATTTTTTATTAGCCTCGACCTTCTTTATTCTTTCGTACGCTGCTTCCCTAAGACTCTTAGGGTTGGTTTTGAGCTCAGGGTCATGGATATTGTCCCAATCTTCCGCTATTTGGACTTTGTTCTTGTGGGCAGTCTTCTGCACACCATGTGTGTGAGGCCATTTTGGCTTTTCTGGCATCCTTAGCAAGGCATAAGAGATGTCACTAAAAACATGGGCTTTTGGCGCTGTCAAGATGGCATTTGATAAGCTTATGACCACCTCTCCTTGTGCTGCTAATTTAGTATTTTATGCCATTTCAGGGTTATTTGGAAACTTTTTCAAACACTTAATTTCTCTCTACAACTCACACTTGAATTTTCTCAGCAAACTATGTACTCAAAACTCTTCGCAGTGTTATTCTTTTACATGCAACACAACCCTTTTCTAAAATTGGAGTTGGAGACAATGGTTGTTTTTAGCAATAAATTTGACATGTACTTCCAACTCTTTTGTTCATGTGAAATGAATTCTTACCTTTTGAAAAGACAATAATTCATAATGACGATTAGCAATCATGTCCTAGGACACAATCTCTTGGGAAATTGAGTTGAAAATTGAAGGCGTACGAAACCTTTCGCATGCTTTTTCATTTAATAACTTTAGAAGAATGATTAAGCAAAAGGGTGGAATTTTCATACAAAAAAATATTTGAGTTGATCTTTGTAGACTAAAAAGCGTCCATAGATAGACACTTGGCACTTGACCATGCAGACTACCACTTGCACTTGCTGCAAGTTTTAGCTGATTAATTACCCCATCTTAATTTGCACGCAACAAACACAACTTGGTGAGATTTTCAAGTTTTCACCTCAATCAGCCTCATGCTTATCGCACACAACAAACACAACCTGCTGGGATTTTCGAGTTTGCACCTCGATCAACATCATGCTTATCGTATGCATTGTACCCCAACTACCTCTATAAATAGACCTAAGGATAACCGAAGAATTCATACTTGGTAATTGGGCTTATTCATAGAGGCAATGGATACTCCCATTACGTTAACTAGCAATAGGTCTTAGGTAGCTTTCCTAGGAGAAGTTTCAAGTAGGTATTTGAAGTGCATGACAAAGAATAAGCATTCCTTAGCCATAGTTGCAATGAAATGGGTGCTGGGAAAAGACTATATAGAATATGAGGATAAATATTGAGTGAATACTGATATTTGTTCTCATTTTGTTGCCTCTCTGCTGGAAATTCAAGTACCGAAACAAATGATACTAAGGCTTACCATTGAAATTTTTCCCAAGCGCTACCTCGAAGGCCTTGGGGAAGTTGTAACGAATGCAGTCTATGGCCTGGGTATTCCAACTACTAGCGATCTCCGTCGTCATATTGAAGAGGAGGCGATAGTGCCTTGGGTGCCATTTCTGAGCGGATTTCACATGATGACCGTTGGGGAACACCAACAAAGAGTGTATCATGCCTCCCACTTCCTGCTAAGGTGCTACAATGTAGACCTATTCTACGATATGGAGTGGTCTACGGATTTCAGAGACCTGGTATATCCTCCTCCACTTGTTGTTGTCGAAGCTCTTGTCGTTCCTGTTGACCCTGCTGCTCCTATTGATGATGTTGCTCCTTCTGAATGAATGAAATATTTTCTCCTCTCTTTTTCTACATATATATCTCTAAAAGCTTCTTAATATATATATATATATATATATATTCTCAAAAATCTTGGCCCAAGAGCCATTTTGAAATGTAATATCCCAAAGTAAATATTACCATATAATGAATATATAGCTCTTTTGTCAAGTTTTTGTCTCCTTTTCTTTTGGCTTCTTTCATGTTTAAAAGGGTTCCACTAAATAAAGACTCATTCGAACAAAAAACAAAAAAATATTTACATATTTACATCGTTAAAGGGTTAATAAAGCTAATTAAAAAGTTTGAGGTGAATTCCATTGACAGGAATTCCCAATGCTTCTTTTTCCATATTCTCTAATTCAAATGCATTATGTTCCTTGCATTTAATGATGCGAAAAGGACCCTCCCACGGACTATCAAATTTTCCATGTTGGTCGGGCTTTGCGGCTTTCTCATTGAATTTGAGCACCAAATCTCCACACTTAAGACCCTGGTCGAAAGCTTTCTTGTCAAACCATTTATTAACCACCTATTTTCAGTTACACATGGCTGTCAGAGCATTTTCCCTTTTCTCTTGTACCTCTAATAGTTCAGCTAACCGGACCTCCATGGCTCTGTTTTTCTCTACCTCCAGAGACTTAAGCAATTGTAGAGCGGGAATTTCCATAGAGACATGCAATAGTGCTTCCTTCCCGTATACCAGCTCATATAGTGAAGTATTTAAGACTTTCTTGGGAGTTATGTGGTCCACCCAGAGTGCTGCTTTGAGGTTCCTATGCCACTCTCTCTGATGCTATGACCCTATTCTTTTGATAAGTTGGACTAAATTCTTATTAGTCGACTTAGCCAGACCATTTCCATGCGGGTAATAATTCGAAGATGTTTTTAGGAATATTCCATGCTTAAGTACAAATTGACATACCTTTGAACCTAGGAAGGATTTTTTGTTGTTGGAGATGATGGTCTTGGGTGGGTCGAACCTTGTTACTAGCTCTTCCAGAAAGTTTAAAATCTCTGCCTCAATCACATTCTTCAAAGGCATGGCCTTGACCCATCTGGTGAAATAATTTGTGGCCATAAGGATCCATTTATGCTCGACACTGGAGGTGGGATTAATCATTCCAATGAAATTGATCCCCCATTGTGTAAAGGGATTTTCAACCACTATCAGATTCAAAGGCATAGTCGAGTTCTTCCTCCTTCCTGTGAAGAATTGGCATTCCTTGTAGGATTTAACTAGAGAGTGTGAATCATTAAACAATGTAGGCCAGAAATACCCCGCACACATGATTTTAATGGCGGTGGTCTTAGCAGAGAAATGTCCACCCACGGGACTACTATGGAATATGTCCATAATTTTTTGCACCTGCTCTTGAGTTACGCACCGCAAAAGAACACCATTGAAATTCCTTTTGAAAAGAACCACTTCAATGAGCACATACCTGTTGTTCTATAATCTATAAAACCTTCTCTTCTGAGAAGGGAGGCCCACTAGGTATTTTCCAGTCTACTTGAACCTTATTCTATCTACCAACCAAGAGCCTTCAGACTCAGATTCATTTAGTAGAACTACCTCAGGTTGTTCCTCCTCGACTGTCACTTCTTCATTTTGTGCCAAATATTCACATAATCCTCTCCCCCACACAATCTTTGTGGGCCTGACTTCGATGTCATATTCAAGGATCTTGGTTTTTGAGTTGGCCCTTTTTTCGATGATCTCTCCTTCCATAATGTACTCGTGCACACTGGGATGCGCTACGTATACCACCACCTTGTTGCAAGATATGAGGTGTCATAATTTCTTAAGCCCTTTGACAATGGAAAAATCCTGCCTCTCGACGAAGTTATACTTCATCTTATAGTCCTTTAAGGTCTGGGAGTGAAAGGCTATCAGATGTTCTCCCTTTCCTTCATCATCCTTTTGGGTCAAAACAGTAGCTATGCTAGACTCACTACTAAACACATACATTATAAAGTCCTTTGACAAGTCTAGGTTCACTAGCACAGGAGCTGAATAAATAGCCTCCTTGACCTTCTCAAAGGCTTCTCTTGCCTCTTTTTTCCATTTAAACAACTGATCCTTCTTGAGCATCAGGGTGATAGGTCTCATTAAACCTGCAAAATCTGAAATAAATTTGCTTACCAAATTTACCTTCCCCAAGAAGGACTAAACTCCCTTTTTCTTTACTGGTAGGGGATGTTCCTTGTTAGCCTTCACCTAATCTAGATCAATAGCAATCCCATCTTTGGACACTACATGTCCCAATAATTTTCCTTGAGGCACTCCGAAAACACATTTTTTTTGAGTTCAGGGATATCCCAAACTCCTAGCATTTTTTGAAAACCATTTCAAGATGATCAAAATGACCATCTTTTGACTAGAAAATACAATAAGATCATCCAAGTAGATCAAGATGATCTTATTGATCAGTTCTCTAAAAGCAATATCCATCACTCGCTGAATGGTGGCTCCCACATTTGAGAGGCCAAAGGGCATTTTTGCATGGGCAAATGTTCCCCACTTAGTGGTGAACATCACGTTTTGTGTTGGTCCTCCTCTTTCACCTAGATTTGGTTGTAACCAAAGAAGTCATCAAGTAAAGAAAACATTTATAAGCCAGCCACTATTTGCAAGATTGATTCTATGGAAGGCAATGGGTAGTGGTCCTTCAAGGATGCCCTATTTAGATCTCAGAAGTCAACATAGAGGCAGATGTCCCTATTTTTCTCTCGGACTAGAACCAAGTTGGAAACCCATGTACTATCCTTGATTGAAAAGAAAATCTAGGAGTGGATTAGCTTCCTCAACTCTTGCACCATTAGTGCTTCAATCTTTGGGTTTACTAGCCTTTGCTTTTGGTGGATAGGTTTTGCCCCTTCCGTCAATTCTATGGTATGTTGGATGACTTCGAGATCATATCCCTTGAGGTCATCATATGACCAGACCACTACTCCTTTATATTTCTCACAAAAATGAACAAGCCAACATTTATCATGTTGTGGAACATATTTCCTGACCTTAAGCTTCCTTCCATCTCCAACTTGAAGATCCACATAGTTGTCCTTGTCCACTACAAAATTCCTCTTGTCATTTCTTGCATCATCACAATCAAATAGATTTTCGAGAGTGACAAGTCCTTTCAAAAGCTTGTTGGACCCTAATTGAATAATTTTCCCTTCATAAACTTCTATAATTTTTGGTTAGAGCTAATCGAAAAACTCTCCCAAGTGTTGAATAAATGAGGCGATTTGTTTGTCATTTGCAAACACTTGCCAACACTAGTCATTGTCTAGGATTATGGGTCAGAAAATCACTCACACATTCTTTGTGTTTTCAATTAAGTTCAAAATAGGGTTAAATTGAGATCCTATCATCATCATGCGAACCGCAGCTGCATTCTACTCTTTGGGCACCATCTGGATATTGAAGGCTTCAAAGCTTTCAAACAGGTCCCAAACTCTATGTCTATAAGATCGCATGCAGACATTCTTTGTTGCAGAGACACCTCAAACTTGATTGAATATTAGCTTAGAGTCTTTGAACACCATTATTTGTTTAACACCCATCCGCTCCACAAGACTTAGATCTTGCACGAGGCCTTCATATTAAGCTTCATTGTTTGAACAGACAAATCAAAAGAGAAAAGACCTGAGTGTCTTTTCATTGGATGGGGACATCAAACATATCCCGGCTCCTACACCAACTTTACATCTTGCTCCATCAAAATGTAACATCCACAACTTTGAGGCTTGACCACCCTTAGATTCCTTCTTCACCTTCAGAATCACTTGATCCTCATCATAGATCACATAAGTTCCCAATCTGGTGGCATGATAATTGCCGAAAGGATCAGTGTCTATAAATTCACTCAAGAGGACCTCTCCTTCATCAATTCGGTCTCTGGTCACCTTCTCATCCTCAAGTAACTCAATACAATACATCTCATCTTTGGTAATAGAGGTATGAGTAGCCTCAAAATTTATCATGGCTTCATTTGCTACATGTTTTGAATGCAAAGGTTCATACACTATCTTCATCTTAGCTCCATGCTTGGTCCTAAGAATTAAGTGTGACCAATCTAAAGAAAAATATCCACCTATCTTGGTAGCGAACTCCCGGGATAAGCAAAGATTGGATATGGGAGGAACGTCAATGATCACGGTATCTTGTGGGATTGTGATACTAGGGCAAGAGAACAGAGTCAAGGGGAGGTTCTTGATGATACCTATACTTTCAACCTTATTCCCATCAAGCTGCATAACCCCTCTATTTAAAGGTTCATAGCTAATTCCTAAAGCTTCAGCTATTTGCTGGGGCATGACTATGGTGCTAGCACTAGAGTCAATCATAGAATTGTGCAACAATTTCTTACCCAGAATAAGAGTTAAGAAGAAGGGTTTCAGTTTCAGTTTACCTCTATTTTCAGTAGAGGCTTCCTCTCCATTGTTTGTGAGGAATTTGGCCTAAGACGATGAATCATCGACCTTTCCTTTGGATGGTTTCTTTGTTGGCTCTATGCTTGCATCTTCCAGTAGGGCCTTCTGTAGTAACGATTTCTACTCTGGGATAGCTAATATATCCCAAAGAGATACATTAGCAGAGGCTTTCTTCAACTGTTCCACCACATTGAATGGCGATAGATTCGAAGACTTTTTCTCCCTATACCTTGTTAAATAACAAACTCCTTGTGTGGCTGAGATTGTTGTACAATTGTGGAGGTACTAGGAGCTTGGTCGGGAACACTTTTGGGCTATTGAGTGACTGGTTCACCCGTGAATTTCCTATTAGAGTGAGTGTTATAATATGATTGTACTTGCAGTGCCTTTGATGTGGAAACATCATTTGCAAACACCTCCTCTTCTTCTTCTTCCATCCATGAGAAGAGCGCATGATCGGGAGCTCTATCTGTTTCTTGCTCCAAGGACATTCATTGCTTTTGAGTAGTAAGTACCATGTTTTCCATTTGCGGAGAGGCATATACATAACCTTTTGAATTTGGAGCGACACCTTGACTGTGTTGTTCCCCACTCTTTATTGTAAATTACCATGCGGACAATTTCGGGGCATATGTGCTTCATTGTAGGGGAAGCACCAAGGATTGATATCATCAACGAGATTATTTTCCCCCGCTACCAGCTCTCTATTCGAACTTGAGTGAACATTTTATAGTGGAGTAGGTACCGGCACTATCTGATTATTTGTTTGAGTCTATGGATTCACACACGTACCTCCTTAGAACTAATTTTGTTGGTAGGAAGGTCTCTTGCCTTGGTAATTTTGGAAAGTTGGCTTCACAGGCATAGACTGTTGTCGCTTGATACTAGTTATTTCATTTGTGAAGTTACACAACAACTCCTTGATGTCGCTCATCTCATCTTTTGAAGGGTTATATGTAGAAGCAATGTTCTACGATGCACTCAAATATGCGTACATAGATTGGGGAGGAGTAGACGCACTGGTAGAAGCTATCTCTTGGGCAAGATCTGCCAATTTTGCAAATACAAGCATAGCGGGCCGAGGGGGTAACTTTTCGACATTGATTAGATTATTCTTTGCCTTAACAACAATGTTATACGCATCTAACAAGGTGTTCCCACCAACAAACTGAATCATCACTGAAATGTCGACGTTGAGAGATTTTAGATAGAACATGAACACCAAATCGGCATGCGGGAAAATAGCAGTCTAGATCCTTTGCCAAGTTGTGTGAAACCTAGCATTGAAGTCGTTCATGGCCTCTTTAGGGGCCCACTTTATGGTCACCAACTACTGGAATAGTAGAGACTGATCTCCATTGTTTGAAAACTGCTCATAAAAAGGATCTTCGAGCTGATCCCAGGTGCCAATAGTATTAGCTTCTAGAGTGTGGTACCAATCTAGTGTCTTTCCTTTGAAAGAGGCTCGAAACAACCTTAGTGCTACATTTTGATCAACTACACCATGCACCAAACACACGTCCGCCATATCTTGTAGATGGTCGGAGGGTGTTTTTGAGCCTTCCCCGGTGAATTTCGATAAAGCTTTTAAAGCAGACGTTGGGATAGGAGCCCAAACGACTGGTGCTACTGGTGCTATGAGAGGTCTTTTGGCATCCCATGCTACAAAATTTCTATTAGCCATTAGTAACGGGACTGGTGAAGGGGTTGGGATGTTCAATGGACGAGCTCTTGCTTGTACTGTTACCAACGATGGCACTAGTAGGCCAAGGTTATTCGTTGTCTGGTATCTAGTAACTGGTTTATGGCTCATACACCCACTTTAAATTTAGATTCATTCAAACAAAGTCCCACCAACGCGTTCCATAAAAAGGACTGTTGATGCCTAAAATTTCTAGACACACAACATTATGGGAAACTCGGTTAATGGGGGACCAATTGCGCTAAACTGAGTAACCTCCAGGTTTTAAAGAAGTCAAATCTTCATGTATTGGGGGGTTGGAAAGGGAAAAGTAAGCAAATATCCAAAAATAAAATAAATGCTAAGGTGATGCACCAATATTTTAAGTAAATAGGCACATGAAATCTTCCTTTTGGATGAGATTTGAGGGCCCGTTCAACAATTTGCATGCCTGAAAATAACAGAAAGCATAGATGAAAATTTGAAGAAGTCAATCAAATAACATAATATAACTTCCATATGCATTCACTAAACATGAAGAGTATAACACATGATCTGAACAACAAGCTTATATTGAAATTATAGAAGTTTTGCAGATAAACTACTTAGTACAACAAACCAACACAGTATAATGTCTTATCAATTAACTAAGAAACAGAGAGGCTGAATAGATTGGCACAATCTGTAAGTCTTAATAAAATAATTAGAAAACAATACAAAGGCCGAGAGTCTTTCAGTGCTTTTCCTATATATTTTCAAACCCTTTCCCAGAGAGACTAAGAAGTATATATAGATCTCCTTCATCGCCTGAAAGCCATATAACATAAAAGATTCCCCAGGAATAGGTTGTGCAACTCGTTGCAATGATTCTCCCAAACCGATGCAATAGAAAGATTCTGAAGCATGGCATTTTTTTCCTCAAACCAAGCATGCCCTCCTACAAATGATGGACGTGGCTCGAAAGCGAAAGCAGTAGAAATATCCTAAAGACATGTGTCAACCGCCCAAAGAGTTGGTTAGGACATGTGGCACAAAGACAGGGCTTCCCATCCTTCCTTCCTTCCTTTGAAACTGAAGTCCCCATAGAGGTGACATGTCGTGCGGTCCTTGCTTCAAGCTTTGACTGCGAGTTCTACCAAAAAGGTGCCCGCAGAGAATGCAATGTGGTACACGGGTGTAGCTTGGAGATGAAACAAAGGAGAGAGAATCCTCAAAGGTGTGCGTTGCTGACATGAGGTGCAAGTAGATGAAGGCGCCACCAAAAGAGAGCCTAGAAATATGTAAACATACAAAGCATGGGTCGGGACTAATGCAAAACCAACAAAATCAACCCAGAGGGAGCTTAAGGATTATTTAAATCCACAGTACCTACACAAACACTTATATCAATATATACACACATATAAAATGTAATTTATTGTTTCCAAAAGAAAAAGGTGCAAATTCATCTCATAGAGCATGGGATGCACATTCCATAAAACTTAGGGTGTAAATATGCCACTCCATACAATATGTTTAATAAGAAATTTGAACTTTTTTGAGCAGTATGTACATATATATAATTGTAATGGTGAGATTTTCATTCCCATGTTGATTCCCATTTAGTTTAGGCTCATTTTGATAGAACATCAGAGTAAAACTCCATATCAACTAATAATACACTCTTGTGCTAATTTTAGCTCACGACCCATTATAAACATGAGCTATCCAAATTATTTAATTAACATAGATTCATACAAAAATATTTTATATTCTCAAGAAAATATATAAATAAGGAATATATATTTATACACCATTCACACTTGGTAATGCAATTGTTCAAATGTGGGAATTCAAATTTTTTTTATCTTAATCACACACATGCAACCTGACTACATGATTCTAAGTGAGTGTTTGTATTGATCCCATCATGACAAGCTACCTCCATCGGCGATAACCTTTTCTTCAATGATACTCTCTTTGACTTGAGAGAGTGTCACTAGTTCCTATCAAACTAGCATAATTAGTCATCACCATGTCATAATCATTCTTAATTATTATTTAAAAGATACTTAACATAGTCAAACCATATTGCTCAATTATTTTATATTTAACAATTAACACAATAATTTAGTAATTAAAATATGTTAATTAAATAGGGTGTGACATGATATTTCCAGTCTTTCTTCCCTTTCTCACGAATCTTGGTCTATTAATGATATGCTTAGTGATGAGTGAACTAATATTCTTTATCTTCTTGCGAGGTGGTTAACGACTCTTTGATTCATTATGACTTGGTTAAGGATGCACACTATTTCAATACACTTATGATAAAACCATTTGGTATAAATTAAAATATAAGGTCTCCATGTTATACCCCTTTTATCTTCATATTATTCTCATACTAATGTCACCTTGATGAATGCATTTGGTGATACCTTAGTTGAAAAATCTGAGCAATGGTTTAATAAATGACATACTTATTATACATCATTCCATGATTTGTCATGTACCTTTATAAATTACTTTATTATTGGACCTAGACCATGTGTTTTACTCATGATCCTATGTGATTTCATATCTTGAAGTGATTGTTGAGTACATTATTCTACAACTTCTATTGAAAAAAATGTGGATGTATATTTGAGGATAATGTGCCACTAGTTGATGACACATCTTGATAATTCTCTTTCACTAGTACACATGAAATAAATATACACTTGGATATGAGACTTGTTAAGGATGATAGCACACCTTATTTGGGATCCCTCATTAGTAAGCTTGATCATCTAGAAAGGTGTGTTGGTGATCATGGACAAATATTTAACCAAAATGATGATATTAGTGAGATAGGGTGAAATCCTTTAGTTTATGAAAAATTGACTTATCCTTTTCCAAATGGATTTGTCAAGCCTTGTTTTACAAAATATGATGGTAAAGGTGATCCATTGCTTCATCTAAATATTTTCCAAGTTAGACGATTCACCTATATTCACGGGGATAAGTTTCTCACTAAAGTATTTCCAGCAAGCTCAAGTGGTAATCCATTTACATGGTTCTATTCATTGCCTCGTAATTCTATCACTTTGTTTAAGGATTTGGCTAATGCTTTCACACAAAAATATCACAACATTGAACCTAAGAATCTATCACACATGCCAATAAAATCAAGAAGAATATATGCTAATTAAATATCTATAACTCTTTTATTTCTAATTTGAATTCTACAAATTATGGGATGTTGAGATTCAATGCATACTTATTGATGGTCTACTTTCACTCTTGAAAGAAAAAAATGTTTTACAAGTCTTATTTAATTCATTTTTAGATTCATTTGCTAGCATTTGTAAATGTGAGTGTATTTTATTAGAAGATCCTCTTTTAAATCATTGTATTTCTAATACTTCCCTTTACATTCATGAGTTTATGAAATTGCCACATTAGGATAATGGGGCGATTGGGCTACACTTAATGATGATCTCCATGCGCATATCAATCCAAATCAATTTAGATTACTCATTACATTTGAGGAGCATTCCCATGTATTGGAACAAATTTTGGAGCACCATCTTATTACTTTACCTTTGGTTAAGCTAATAGGCATGCCAAATACTACACCATATAAGGTTAAATATTTATGTGTTTATATCATGTTAGGATCTCACTTGTAAAATATTGTCAAATAAAAATAATAACATGCAAAAAATAATGCATAACTTAGAAAATAGCTAGTAATATGCTTATATGGAGAAATAGGGAACAAGTATTGCATGTCTCTTCAAGGGGCAACATACTTGAGATTAAAGCTATATTATCAAATATGATTAAAGATGATCTTCTCTTTATTAGCACATTAATTTATAAATACTTCATAAAGAGTGTATAATTAATTACAACCATGTGTGAGAAATCTACCCACTTAATAGAAACTCATTAACATTATTAGAACTTCATGTGATGCATGTGAGATAAATCTACATAATATAATATTAACTAAATAACTAAATAATGATTCAATTACAATAGTTAGAATAATAAAAAGTTAGTGTATATGGGTCATTTTGGTGCACACTCCTTAAGCAAGCCAGGAGTAGAGTTATTTCAATGAACATCAAGTCAAATTATACTTTCAAGATGATTAAATATGATTTCTCACACATGCTAGTGTAGTACTTATGGTTATAGGATTTAGTCTTGTAACATATTTATGTTATATATTGTCAATAATTAGTCTCCATGTAAGTCAAAAAATAACCAAATGTTAGTTAGGATGGATCCATACATGAGCATGTAAGAACCTATGAATGTCATTAAAAAAACATAAAAATATTCATTAACAAGTGAAATAAATATATTTTTGTTCATATAAAAATCATAAATATCCACTATAAGTGTGTCATTTATAAAATAAGGTGCTCATTTAAACAAGTATTGTTATTATTTAGAAAAATGTTACTTATGTGGCAATATATATCCATCAGAGTACTTCATATTAATAGTTTTTCCCATCACAAATGTAAAAGTTGATCACAACAAATATAGTGTGAGATTTGAGCCTCCTAAAACAAGTCTCACAAACCACTATTGAATCATCAAAAACAAGTTTCAACTATCGTTTAATGGTGAAAGCCTCCAAAATATCAAGTAAAAACCCTCAAAAAATCTCACTTATCACATAAAAGCTAGATAAATATTGATTTGACAACTAGATGAGAACATTGTATTTCCATTTGTAGTATCAATTTGATGATAACTTTCTTTTTTCATTTGCATTGCTTTATGTTTTAAATCTGTAACCATAATACTTAATTTCTTTAAGGAGAAAATCTAGATTTGTTTGACTTTATTTCATTCCATTATTTAGCATTTATTATTAATTGTTTAATCCAACCACATGCAACTAAAATTTGTATGCACAAACACGTACTCTCTAACATATTAACATACATATAGTTTTCCATCAGCAATCTTTGAACTTCTTTAAGTGCAAGGCTAGTAATAGCTTTTCCTATCACAAATATAACAGGTGAGCACAATAAATACCTTACATTTTACCATAAAATGTGAAGGATTGTCAAAAAGTTTAAAGATAGTTTAAAGTTGAATATAAGTTGTATTTTAAATAATAATGTATTATTTCTATAATAACAAATAATTTTTCTGGGTTCAATTATTAGATCATTTGTATTGGATATAAAGATTAGAGATAACAATATTTATGATTTCTAAAAGATATTAGATAATTTAGATTGTATATAAATCATATTTTAAATAAAAAATGATATTGTTCTTTTTTTGTTCTACTACAGATTTCATGATTAAATTTTGATTAAATCTTTAAATATTATTTTTAAAACACTCCAGATTTACTGATATGATAAATTGAATGATGAATCACACCTCTTAACCTATTATAAATAGATAAGAAACTATTTCACATTTCTAATCTCACGACTGACCGCTCTCCCATAAAAAACCACTTGCCATGCTTGAAACAAGTGTTGCCGGGAGAATAGGGATGAGGGGCAATAATGCATACCCTACTTTAATAACGCCCCATTATTCGTCAAAGAACGTGGTATTAGCTGGAAGAATCGTCGTAACCGAATCGATACAATAATGATCTCTTTGCAATTGGCCGGCTTCGTGGGTCCGTCCCCGGCTTTCTTGTTCAAAAACGGTAGGCTAGCGTGGATTACAAGCAGATGTTTTTTCTATAAAAGATATTACCACAAAACTTGCGTAGGAATTTATTGCAAGGCTGAATGGATAACCATTATAAAAATCCTAAGTGACAGCCACCTTCATAGGTGGCAAATAGTTGTATCACATTAAACAACCCGGGCCCGCGAAAATTGAGATAAGGGGAGGAAACCGAGAAATTGGGCGTGAAGCGGTAAACAACTGAAACTATAATCCGCCCCTGGTTTGAAATGGGCTATATATTGAGGCAATGATCTCTACTCGGTTTGACACTAAAGGTAACCAATGGCTTCTGCAAAGAGTAGATCCAACGCCCCAGTCCTGCCCCTTGCTCTTCAGCGCTCCCTCTCACCCACCCGCCATTCCTATTCCCCCTCTTATTCCACTAAGCTTTACACCACTTCTCCTATAATCAGTTTCGACTTGGCCAGATCCGTGTCCCCAAAGAGGAATCTGCAGGATCGCTCACCGGTCCGTCGGGTTACGCCCAAGGCCGGGCAGAGAGCGCCCGTTCCGTCCGGTTCAGCGAGGAAGATGTGCCTTTGCTCACCCAGCAATCACCCAGGCGCGTTCCGTTGCAGTCTCCATAGGAATTGTCCACCCTCCTCGTCTTGTTCCTCCGCTTCTACCAATTCTCAGCTCCACATGCGCAGATCGGCCATGAAGAACTCGCTGGTGAGAATCGGCAGCGTGGAAGGAGGAGAATGGATGAAGAAAGCACTCTCTGCCCTCATCCGACCCTCCTCTCATCAAGTGCGAAGGAGAACGTCGTTCAACCCGCGGCCCAGCAGGCTCCGCCATATGACCACCGCAGAAGACGCGGCCATTTCCTGAGGGCACGGCCGTTGCCCGCTCTACACAACTCACGTTTTGCTCTGTCGAGGAAAACGCCACAGCAGCGCATGGCAGCGCACCGGCGCGCGGCCTGTTGATCTTCTGCTAAGGGTTTAGTCACATCACTAGAGTTAACTGATTCAAATCCTCATTTCTTACATTATAACAGCCTGGCAAATTGCATCGATAGATCGACTCAGAAAAGCTAAAATGTCCGCCGACGGAAGAGAGAACTTTAAAACCAATAAAGTTTGTAAAGTGTATATTATATTCGCTCTCAATTCCATTTCCTGCTGCAGTCAGGATTTTCAGTAATTTACGAAAAAGTAAATTTTAAATCCAGTATACGATGTTGGTATTATAATTGGTAAATAGCAATGCCAAATCATTACAATACAGACGAGATGTTAAATATAAACGAACGTTATGACGCCTGATCAGAACGCCGTTTATTTAACCGTCGGCCTGCAATACTTGGGGTTAAAAATTCCCCTCATGTTACAGAACTCCGTTTACGTTCCGCCAAAGCCGTTTGACCGAGGTACGTGCAGGTGATTCTATTTAATGGTATGTTTTTGCATTTGTTTTCTGTTTAACGGAATAGATTATGCCCTTGAAAAATTTAACGGTGTTATTATTGAAGGTAGCTGACTTGTTTGAAATGTTTGTAGCTCAGGTTCGGTGGGTTGCGTGTGGTAAGTAAAGTGGCCCGGCTGTGTGCGTTCCTTTCAACGGGATTTAACAACTACTACTAAAATTGCATTGAAATTACAGTTCAAAAATATCCAAAATATATTTTACAAGTAAAACGTACCAAAATTTTATAATGTGAACCGTCTTCAAAATATTGGTAATGTTTCCTTCAGCTTCTCACGGAAGGTCATTACCTACAATCCACATTCTTTTTCCTTTTTTTAATTTATTTTTTCTCTTTTTTCCTCGCGTGTGTTCCCTCCTAAAGAAAAGATATCTTAGAAACAGTGAACAAATCCCCGACTGAAATTCATACTAGACTCCCCCTTTTTCAATTCTTCAACAAGAGTAGCAGTTCCAAGTGCAAAGAAATATTTTCTTCAAATGTAGTCACAAGATCATTCCACAAAGAAAAAGAATATGCTCAAAGAAGCTAGCATGTCAATACTTTTCCTTCTATCCAATGTTGCAACAAAAAAACCTCATTCCATCCAATGTTGTAACAAAAAAAACCTCATACACATGTCTCATCTTCAAACTATAATTTTTCCATGAAAATGCACCAGCATGTGTGTCCCTTCATTTATATCATACCCATCAAATCTAAGCACCAGGTTGTAGACCTTGGTTATCATGACTTTCATTTCATAATCAACCTAATACATGTCTAGCTATTTATAATGAGTATTCAAGAGAATGACAATGGATTGAATAACATGTTCTTTTGTAGTGGTGAGAAGGACATTGGATAGTGATGTCTCAATTCCCTCTTCACATGGTATCTTAGACTGTAGGGGTAGTTGGGTGAGTTGTTTGGTTGTTGTTGTTGTTGTTTTTTTTAAAGCAAACAATTCAAATTGTTCTCCATCAACATAATGCACATATTTAAGACCCAAATCAGTTGCATTGTAGTTGTTATATTTATCTTCTCCATCCACAAAGCTATATCCCAATGCACTATACTAATCATACCCTTCTTCATAGCACCAAGAACAATCCTCCTCATAAAAATGATCTTCCTCCTTACTTACTAAAAGGAGATTTGGATTGCTAAGGGTAGAAAGTGGAGCCTCTCCCAATCGGATGTTTAGATGAAGTTGTTCTTCTTATGTTCAACTTCTTCATATATGACCTCTTGAGAGGATGAGGATACTGGCCAATATCATATGTTTATTCAATATCATAAATTAACATAGTGTTTTTTCGTCACCAATATACCTATCCTAGCTAGTGGTAGAGTCCATTCAAAACAAAAATGTAGAAATTGGGAGGACTAGGGACACATAAGGGCCAATCATGAGCCCACATATTTTGAAGAGTGAGGTTGTCACCAATTTTCTCTCAATGCCATATCTTCGTCCGATTTGTCTTTTAGGAGGAAAAAGGTGTTATAGATAAGTAAAGAGGGAACATTTCATTTTAAAAGTGGGGCCCATGGCGAAGTTCTAATGCATTCCAACTCAAACTCTTATTGCAATAAAGAAAGTAAAGATAACCCCCACCTAAATGTCGACAAATTGCCCCATCACATCTACTTTTAAACGAAGCATATCTTCTTTTGGGAAAGTTTGGAATTTGGTAGCCATTAGCTAACCTCTCATTATTCAAAAAATTGAGATTCTCCACACAATTAAAATCACCGAATCATTAGGTATCGTGAATATTTTTAAAATAAATCATTGCCATCGTTTCACGTACTTAGTGATAAAATTTCACAAATTTGAATTGTTTTCCATCTGCGAAGAGGAGAAAACAATCTTTAAAGGAATGTAATAAAATAATTATAATTACAAGCAATTTGCATAAGAACTAGTATATATATCTTAAATATTAATCTATATAATATAGGTCGAAATATATCATTTTGGAGATCTAGTTTATTTATTTAAAAAAAAAATTGAACTAGTATAAAATTGTAATGCTTGGCACAAGACATTACAAATTCTATGCATTGAAGTGAAATAGGGAGTGAAGCCGCCTTTAGCTACCTGAACTCTTCGATATTTTGAAGTAATGCTTGATTTATCTTAATCGAATCCAAGATAGCCTTTGGAATCACTTTATGCAAATCCGTGTCAACCATTTCGATGAAGTCATGAACCAAGACTGACTTAGTCTTGAATTTGATCTATGTGTACTACATTTTGAAAAACTCGCCTCAAGATTGACTTAGTCAAGTGAATTCGATATGTGTGTACTGCATTATGAAAAACTCGTCTAGTGACTGTAAACTTAGCTATGTTATGACAACTTTATTCGGAAAGCTAAAACGTCTCCTGGTGAGACTAAAAATAGCCTAAAATTTGAGACGTGGGTTTTGTGCAGAAAATGGTTCTAAGACAACCCACAACGTCAAAATTTTGAAAAGGCACCATTTAGCTTGACATGCAAAAGCTTTTCTAACAAAAAAAAACAATTGGGGTAGCAGGGGATGCGGAGGGCAATTTTTCCGAGAAAAACTGAAATATGGGTTTTGTGCAAAAGACGATTCTAAGACAACCCAAATCCTCTGTTTTGAAAAATATTGACTTTTACTCTATCAAAAATATTGACTTATACTCTACCATGCAAAAGGAATTTCAGTTGAGAAAAGTAAAGCTTCAAGAATTGAAGCTTCAAGGCAATTTCTTCTAAAAAATTCTAGTACATGGGTTTTGTAGAGGAAGCTATGCACAACCAACCCAAATGATCAAAATTGTCAAAAGTAGCCAAATCTTGGACATGCAAAGAAAACCTAAGACGAGAATAGAAGAATTTAAGACAAAATATATAAGTTTTATGTTTCTACTCCTGTAAAAATCACCATGCTTGTTTGAAGTCTGTTGATTAATCTGGACTTGTATCTGCAACGAAATCTGGAAAATAATAACTGAAGCACCTTTGAATATTGATTGTTGAGAAAATTTGCTCACACAATGAGAAAATTTGTTTGCTCTTCAACATGTTGTGAGAGAAATGGACACCATCTTGCAATAAATAAGGAATTTTGAGGTTAATGGCGCCAACCGCAAAAAGAAACCCTGATTTCAAAAGGAATTATCTAATTGGACCTCACTTTGCTCAACAAAAACTGACTTGGATTTCTAAAATATTAAAATATTCAGCTTTACTCATCATGCGAATTTTCAATTGAATATAAAAAAGGCACCAATATTAAAATATTGAAGAAAATCGCCCCATCAAAGCTGACATGCTAAGACTGAAAATTTAATATTATTTTATTAATTGAAATCTCTCCTTTTGTGTTCGCTTAGAATATTTTACTGATTATGAAAATTCCAAGTTTGACTCTTCAGGCATCCCCTAGCAAAAGTAGAGATTTTTAGCTAACTTCCTATTTTGTAGTTTGTTGAAAATGTCACGGTAGCCTCTGTTGAGCTCTAATTTTTGGGTGCCCAATTGATGCTGGAGTTGAGGTGACACATCCATTGCATAGTTAGAACTACTGAGACAAAATGTCTACTAGGAGTTGCAAGTGTTAAAAACCATGTCTAGTGCCTCAAAATAAAAGTCGTCTTTTATTAAATTCATATACAATTCACCAGACAACCATTTCTCTGTTTTTCCATTTTGTGCTTTTGTTGTTGGTGAATGATGATTCTCGTCGAATGGATGTTGGATCCATTGCGTAGCTAGAAGAATTCCGCAAACAATGACTGTATGTAAGGCGTTTGAAAGTTGGTTTAAATCCCTCAAATGCAAGGGTGCCCCTGGCCTGCAGAGGCGCAACTACCATTTTGAGAATGATTTTGCAACTTGCAACTTTCAACTAAATGTTGTACTTTGACCCTTGACACCGAGAGTTGGATTGCTCTGATGCATGCACCATTGATCTCATCGTGAAACTAGAACAACTTGGAAGAGATGTTCTTGGAAGTGATGAAGCGATAAAACTACTTCTAAGGCCTCTAGTAGAAGGGTGCCTTTTCCAACAGAATATGTCAATTCCATACTTAGCCATTTTTCTGCTTGTTTTCATTTTTCAGTATTTTCCACTAATCCTTCACTCATGGGCGTTTGAAAAACCCTGAGGGCTAACGGTTGGATTCACTGAATAGCTAGGAGGATTCTACACAGGTCTCGTGAAGACAACTGCCAAAAACCTCATCTAGCTAGCCAAAAGGCTAGAGCCCCTGGCCTATAGAGGTACAGTTTGATATTTTCACTTCTATCCACCCTCTATTTTACATGCTTGCTAGAACTACTGCCACAATCACTCAACACATCTAACGATCTCGCGAATGGATGCATCGCGTAGCTGAACTGAATCATAAGAGATCCCCTAGAAATAGATTCTACAAATTCATTCATTTGATAGATCTAATTCAAGGGCGCCCTAGGCTACAGGGGTGCAAAAACTACAAATTTGACTGTCCCTATGATGTGTAAACTCTTCATACCTTCTGCTTTTGCCTTTGTTTGTCGGAGTTTCGCAACTCGAGTGGACTTACTTGATAGCTTGTTGGAAAGTTGATTGAAAACCAAAAAGAATGAATGTATCTGCACCTAGAAACAACTAAATCTAAGCCTTCAAATTGAAGGGCACCCCTGAGCTACAGGGGGATTTGTTCTACACTTGATATTTTCTCCATTTCACACTTTGTGAACACCATTTTGGCTGCTGAGTTGACCACGTAGAAGCATTATTGCTGCTAACGCATGTGTGTGACTGTATTTCACCATTTTCACATGTACGAACACTGTAAAGTTGATTTGCACGTTGATTGCGGAAGCGTCTCCCACATTACAAAGTGAAATATTTCCAGACTTAGAATATTTTTTCCAATTTTCACTGTGAAAATCCCCTCCGTCGTGAAGCATCTTTTTCAACATCTTTCATCATAGAATGTTCTGCTTTGAGTTTTAGGCTTAGATTTTGACACTTGATACTGGCCAACTGCCATTGATGATCTCAGAGGTCCTAACTTTTCTCCTAAAAAAGTGAAAACTACCCACTAGGCTTAAATTGACTTTTAACTGAAACTGACTTCACCACTATGATCATGATGTGATAAGCCAATCAAAATTAATTTCAACCAATTCTAACAAGTTTCAATTTTTAGGGTTTCGCGACCTGAAACAAGGGTGTTTGAAACCATAATTTTCAATTTTTTCAAATTTCACTAGTATCTTCTTGACACCAAATTGACTCAAAGTCCATACTTGATGCCGAGTGATTCTATCAACAACCTCTACCCTTTCCTCTTCAAGTTTCATTAGGTACAACATCTGCTTCTGAACAAGATCTCTGAATTCTTCATCCTTCAATGAAGATGCCAGCTGTAAGGCAGACAACTCCAATGTAATGGGCGGAACTTCTTATGTACCATACAAAAGTATGAAAGGAAAGGTGCCAATGGCTCTTTTGGGAGTGAAGGTAATGGACAGGTCGAGTCATCAAACAAGAACATAGTCACAATCGTGCATAAGTTGGTTGACTCAAATCAACGAGCTTGGCACACAAAATTATATGACGCTCTTTGGGCTGATAATAATCTAACAAGTGTGACAGCATGATGCCATGATCAAAATAAAAATTTGGAAGTTCCTCTGACGAGAAACACGTTGCATTATTGGTCACAATTTTATGAGGCACTTCGAAGCATGAAATGATGTTCTCCTTCATAAAGTCGTTGACAACTTCAGAAGTAGCTCGTTTGGTAGGAACTACCTCGACCCATTTTGTGAAATAATTTGTTGTTGTTAGGACATAGACATGCCCCTTACTGGAACTTAGGTTGATAGGACCTACAAAATCTATACCCCATTGCTGAAATGGAGCATCGATAATCACTACCCTGAGTGGAAGAGATGCCAATCTAACTTTACCAATAAACTGCTGACACATCTAACACCTGTACACCCATTCATATGCGTCACAAAACATAGTTGGCCAATAAAACTGTGCTCGTAGGATTTTTAATGTAGTGACCCTTGATGAAAAGTGTCCTTTGCATGCTTGATTGTGAAAAGCTTCCAACAATCTCTGTTGCTAGTTCCTTCTGACGCATAATAGAAAATCTTCGTCAAGGCCATGCTTGTACAAAACATTATTTATAAGCATGAAGTTTTGTGATTTCAACTTCAATGTTCTCTTTTGTTGTTTTTCCATGTGACGTGGACACTCTCCATAAGTTGAATAACACCACAAGGGTGTGTACCATTCTTCCGCAGAATCAACAAATAGGACCAAAGGAAGGTCCTCTTCAATTTCTTGCTCAGTTTCAATTCCGCCATTGCTTTGATGTTTTTTATCTCCATCTTCTACCAAATATCTACAAAGACCTTTCCCGCGGACGAGCTTGGTCAGCTTGATTTCCAGATCATAATAGAGATCGCTGTACCTCCAGAAGGTAAGAGCTTAAACGAGGTAGTAGTTGAAGACTTTGAAGTGATAAAGGTCAACCTTGGTAGAAGCACATGCCAAACAAAGGTTTATTTCCTTCAGGTTACAACATATAGCATAAAGGATAGGGTGATAAAAGACGAAGAAGACAAGGCAGCCCTCAAGGCTGAAATCCAACAACTTCGTCAGTATATCTCTAACCTCGTGCATAGAACAGAAAATGTCACTGCTTCACTCCCACCGACGCTAGAGTTACCAGCAGAGCAGAATCAGCTTAATCAGCTGGTTGTATACAGGAAGCACTTGGTAGACTAGGAGGAAGAGTTTGTCATAAGGGGTTACTTTGTACTCACAAAGTTGTATCAGTTGAGGTACAATGCCCGTGAACTCCGTCTACGGATCCAGGATGAGGAGCGAGACTTGGTAGTTGACAGACCCAAAGATGAAATCATGATCTCTCATCTGAGGATGACATATGACTCGATCACCGATGAAGAAGATAAAGAAGCTATTTTTACTTGGAGGACATAGTTGATCTTCAAGGAAAAAATATAGGATACAATGGCTTCAGAGTTGGCTGAGAGTAGAGAACACGTGACTAGTGCACTTTGGTACGTGAGAAATTTTGTGTCCTGAGTTCCTTGCCAGTATCAACGTGAGGGTGGTGAGTATGTTGAGCTTACTGATGTTCAGTCAGAGTTTCAAGTGCTCATCCATGGTATTTTCAGTGGGGATTCAGTTGGCTATAAGTTAGATCAACTTACAGTCATGTCAGCGTTATTTGATGAGGTAGTTAAGAGTAGAGGAGAACTTTAGAGCTGAATCATAGGTGATGAGGAGATGTTGCGAAGACATAGTGTGCTATGACATAGTATCAGTGCTCTAGATGGTGATGCAGTCAACAACCTCGTGGAGGGGTTACTTGCTCGAGATCACGGCCAATGGACTTCAGATACTATGGCATCCTATTGCATGATCCATACAAAAGCAATGGATAACAAAAATAATGTTGATAGGTGACGTCCACCCCCATTACGTTGGGGTAATAACATTGGACCTTTGGCTTTTCAGGTAAATCATGAGTTACCTAAAGGGTCAAGGAAGCACTGTCCTCAGTTCACGGTGATGGAACTCAACACCTGGAGGAACATTTTTCAGCGTTCACAATGGCTTGCACTATCTTGCACGTAGCACATGAAGACATCGCGGTGTGTCTCTTTGTCGAGACTCTTGCAGGAAATGTTGCCAACTGGTTCAATCACCTGGCACCAAGTAGTATCACAAGTTGGGCAACTATGAGTGAGAAATTTTTGGTGAGATTCAAGTATGCTGAGGATAGTCACTTGTTGTTCGCCTAGCTCACAAATTCAAAGATGGAACACAATGAACACATGATGGATTTTGTAGCAAGATTTAATCGTCTTGTTACAAGAATTTCTTCTACACTCGATCCATCATCGAAGATTCTGATAAGTTGTTTCATAAATGCTCTTCCATCAAAGATAGCCTTCTTCCTCAAGATGACCAAAGCAACAGAGTTGAAGAGTGTGCAAGAACACACCATCAAGTTGGAGGATGATATGATTACTTCTAGCTTGATGAAAATAGATTCTATCAGATCTCCAGTTTAGCAACCATAACATCCAAAGAGAGACAATCTTCAGCCACGGTTGCCAATATCTCCATCAAGACCAATGATTGAAGATGCACACGATGTAGTATTTTGTCCTTTCCATGACACTAATAAACATACCAGATCCACATGTCCAGAGAATCTGAGAATGATCCAAATCATGGGATACACTAAAGCTGCTCCCAATTCTAGTTTTGTACCAACACCAAGTTTGAATGTTGTCTTACCACAGATGAACAACTTCGAAGGTGACTCCACATCAAGATACTTTGATAAAGAACATGTTAATGAACAACAACAACAAGAATATTGTCAATTTTCTCTTGGAGTCAATCATGAGAATATCTCATCGCCTGTGTTCACATGTGCACAACACTTCAGAGCACAAAAAGAAGAAGAGGAAAAGCAGAATACAAATGAAAATGGAAAGGACGTGCCTTCCACTTCCAAACCCAAATCTTCACAAGAGAACATTGTGTCGGTTGCTCAAGAACCCCCTTCAGAAAATTTTGACATTGTGTCTTCTATGATGAGGACGAAGGTACAAATCTCACAATTGGAGTATCTTCAGGATCACCTAGAGCAGTTGGAAAGAATCCTCAAAGTTGTAAAGAAGAAGGCTGCAATCTAGCCTATACTGCTGGAGTCATTTGTGCCAACAGAAGAAAAGCCAAAACCATTCTATATATCTTTGTATATAAGAGCTTTTAAACTCGATAATTGTATCATAGATAGTGGAGCTTCGGACAATGTTATGCCCCTTCAAATCATGAACCGATTAGGACTTTCGTGCACCAAAACTCAGGAAAAGTGTTACTTGAGTCAAAGCCAGTGTTGTTGGTTGGGCAATTGAAGGATGCGCAAGTAATGCTAGCATCTTGTCTTGAGAAGAAAATAATGATGACTATCTTGGTAGCTGAAATTCCTACCAGTTACAAAATGTTACTCAGCAGGAGCTTCTGCAAAGACCTCAGAGGCGAGATTCAATTGGATTGGTCTTTTGCGACAATTCCATTGAAGAAGGGCACTTTCAAGTTGGAGCTAGAGGTAAAGTTAAGGTTCACGGTGGTGAAGTCTCATAACCCCAAAGAACAAGTTTTGTATCAAGACACGGGTCCGGGCACATATGCTATGGTGTCAAAAGTAACTGAAGACAGTCATAATTTTGCACTTTCCACGAAATTGTAATGCTATGGTGATGTCTTGTTGTTTTTTGTTTTTCTTTCACAGATTGTGCTCGCCTTCTATAGTCACTGTGTTGCCATTGTAGGGTTATGCCTCTTGGCATAATAAAGTTTTGAAAGAGGTATTGAAATAATTTACATAAGAATAAAGTTTGAAAGAGGCATTGAAATATATTATATAAACGCTATAAATAATAAAAATGATAGAAATGTTTAGATTTGTGTCTAACTAGTATATATATCTTAAATATTAATCTATATAATATACGCCGAGATATATCATTTTTTAAATAAATATTTCTAATATGTCTTTTTCTTTTTGATTTTTTAAAATAAATAAATATTATTAATCAAATTCTCAATTGAAGGGAACTATCTAAAATTGATTTATTCAATTAAAGTAGAAACTTAACAATTTGGATAATGTTATGGATAAGGACAAGAATGTGATGGTGGATTTTTTTAAATAAATATTTCATGCTTTTTCCTTTTTAAAAATAAATAAATATATATTATTCTTTTGTTTTTTATAAGGATAAGACTATGGCCGTGGATTTTTTTAAATAATTATTGTGTTGCATTTTTTATTTTTTTAAATAAATAAATATTGTTAAATATTGTTGCTTTTTGTTTTTCTTTCTTTTGTTTATGATAAGGATAAGACTATGGCCGTGGATTTTTTTAAATAATTATTATGTTGCTTTTTTACTTTTTTAAATAAATAAATATTGTTAAATATATATTGCTTTTTGTTTTTCTTTCATGGATTGTGCTAGCATCCTATAAGCACCGCCATTGTAGGGTTACACCTCTCAGCATGATAAGCAAATTACATTTTATAATCTAATTTTAATTTTAATTATTATATTTAATATCGTAAAATTTTGATAGATTAGAAAGTGGTATTTATTTTGTTTTATCTCAAGTATGTATTTATAATCTTAATTCTCATATTTACAATTTTAAGCTTCTTTCTATAACCTCAAATCTTTTGTGCAACCTCAAATTGCATATCATGGGAATTTAGATTCCTATCCATTTATATCTATCTAAAAAAGATGATAAAAAAAGTGTTGTTGAAACTTACAATTCTTGAGAAGGGAAGTTGTGCACATAATTGTGCAAAACCTTAATCAATTGAAAGGTTTTGATAAGTTTAAAGACACAAGTTGGATGAAAATGCCTATATTTGATCTTATGATTGCAGATGATCATGCCATGCTCTTTGTGTATTAATACCATAAATAATCATTTCAAAGGAACATATATTATAAGAAGATTTTAAAATAACAATAACTAATTAAATAATAAATCCTTAACGAAATATATGTGCACAAGGTTTCTTGCACCTAAAATAATGTAATGTCTACAATTAGGAAAAGTGTGTGCATGAGATTGGTTGAACAAGAAACAATGTGCTTTAGAGATAATTATAAAAGGTGAATAAGAATAAATAAAAACAATGATTGTAAAAATAGGAGGTTCTCCCATTTATATAAACATGCCTCTTATGCATTATAGGGTCACCCATAATATCCATCAATTACAAGTTTAGGAATCAACACAAATATTAGGCTATTAGAGGATAAGGACAACTATTGTGATGTAATCAATGTTGTGATGTGAATAAAGAAGCATTAGTGTTGTGTAAGCATGTATTATGTTTATTATTATTGTGGTTGCACATAATTTATAATTTGTTGATTTAAATACACAAATTCTTATAGTTGAATTCAATATTGGGTCTTTTGAATGCTTTGTGCAATTTGAGTGAGACCTCCTTCATGAGTGATATATTTTATTTGGATAGATATATTAGTGCATGGTAGGTTCTTAAGTGTTGGCCTAGTGTTTCAATATATAAGTAAAAGAGATCAACATTTTGGTAAATATTGTTAGACCTAATCAAATTTTCTACTATGAGAGTTCATTTGGATTTTCTTAGTTTTCCTAGTCTTAAATTGTGAAGAAGAACAAAAGTGAAATAAAGAAAAGAAAATATATATTGCAATCTCACCTTTATTCTTCTAATTTATTTTTGGAAAGTGATATCTTACGAAGAGGTTCATTTTAGAAGTCATATCCTTGACTCTAAGTCCTTTCAATATCTACAACAATCTCAATATTTGTAGCAATCTTAACAAATTTAATGAGAAATAAAAGGCTATGGATTATTTATTTCAAGAGTTCATCCATAGAGACCAAGTAATCCTATCAATGCAAACCTTAATTTCTTGACCCAATAAAAGAAGGTTTAGTGAATATTTCACCATACTTGGAATTTTAAAAACTCCCTATTATTGGCATCCCATGGGGCACATAGCATGTTGAGTTGGAAAAAATTTAGTGGCCTCTTTCAAGTTGCTTATAATATTTACCATTCCCCATATGAGGATTATGGGGTACAATAATCTAGTAAAGATGCCCCCTTTTAGTTAGCACACTCTTGATCTCTTCCATCAAATTCCATTTTTGAATCAATAGTCAATAATTAGTTCCTTCCCTATTGAGAAATCTATAATATGGGAATCATCCATTTTTGTAAGGATCTTTAGGTTCATTAATTAATGTATGTCTCTACTTTATGTTGCTTCAACACCTCTCCTCAAGGAGAGTTCTCAAATTTAAATTTTTATGTATGTTGTGCTTTCTTATGGTCCTTGAATAGAACTACCCCAGTCAATTAATGTTGGGATATTATTCTAATTGTATTCTAAATTATTTATCTGTGCATTTAATTTCTTTGGTTGAGTTGTAGATGGAGGTTGAACCAATCCTACTCACACAATTTTATGTAAGAAAAATAAAGGCCGAGCTTTGAAGGGTGAGCTCAATTAATCTATTCTTTGGAACACTGTCTCTTTTTTATTTCTCTAAACCCTTTCCTCCTTTCTACTTTTACTATAATTTTTAGTGTACACAAGAACCAATCTTCTTTGAGTGTTTCTCCTTAAGTGTTTGAATTTATTTCACCAATCATTTAATATTGTGTTCCTATGATATCATTGACCTCCAATAAGAGGATTTTAGAAAATATATACATAAATTTCTCAAAAAAAGAGATGAATTTAGAAAGAAATATGAATTGGAGAGCATTTAGTAACACCCACATAGATAAGTGATAGCTTGTGGTTAAGCTCAAGAGATGAATCAAACTTAAAAGTAGAAGAAACTATATTTTGAATGTTTGGAAGAATGTTGTTGTGTAGTGTATACTCCTCATGACGAATCAAGAAAATATGTTTTGAATATGATTTTGTAACATAGAGTGGCAAGGTCTAGAATCATCCTTATGGTCTAATACAATATTTTAAGGCTCAAGTGTTAAAATTGTGAATAACACAAGACACAGGATCAAATGACGAACAAAGACACCTTCCACACAAGAGATCCAAAAACAATAATATGCAATATCATCAACTATAAAAAGTTACATAATGAAAAGCTTCCATGAATCTCCAAAGAGATAATACAATGATGGTTGAGTGCTTTATAGGAGAAACCCTAAATGATAAAGGGATTAGATCATGACAAGTGTCAAAATCTCATACAATGAGACAAAATGATCTAATAATAGCCCACTTTAGTTAATATAAATAAGAACTCCTAAGTTTAGCTTAAGTGCATGAAATGAATTAGACTAATAATCAATTAAATATTAATTAATTATTAGCTAATGCATGATTACTCATACACCCCCGCTTAAGATGAACTTAGGGAGTAGCTAAAAAACCTAAAAATCCAATACATAAAAAGAAAAGAATGCATGATGGGTCTCAACAAACAAAGCTTGATGAGGTACCCATGTACAAACAATATAATCCTCAAACTAGAGAAAAGGAGAAAAACTCATGGGAAAAAATCCTCTCCAAAAGAGAGAAAGGCGAATGAAGGACTGAAAAATCCTTCAAACCAATGTCCGAAAAATAATAGGAACATGAAGAACATTACACAAGCACAAATAAGTTGTAGACAACTATTGAATGATGACTGCTATAGTACCGAAATGAAGAACCTCCTCTAAAAAAAATGATGATCAAGATCAAGAAGATAATAATTTGCATAAGTGCCCCCAATGACACTACTTGAATAACATGGAAAACAAAGGAAAACATCTGGAAATTGAAGATACAAATGGCACAGGTACCAATAGTCTGAAGAAACTGATCAAGTGAAAATGAAAGGTCACCTCCAAAAATAGGAATGTAAGAGTTTCTATATGGTAAATGCTCCATCTCATCGAAATGCATGGGTAACTAGTTATTGCATCTGCTGAGGTACATAGGAACAAGAACTAGATACATAGATAACTCAAAATGAAACTAAGGAATCATTAGCACCAATAGTAGAACCCCCCATAATGTGAATAGAGAGATCCAAGACAGGTACATTGAAACTATATTACCAAGAAGTGCATGGAGGAGAACAAAGAACATCTAAACATGCACATGAAAGGAACTACATTTTATCCACATGAACTCCCACCCCCAAAAGTGCAGAAGCAAGCAGATCCTTTAATGATAATAATTAACATTAACAATATTGGCATTAGGTGTACTCTCATTGACACCGGTTTGATGCTCAACATATGCAACATTGATCTGTTGCCTTAAATTAAAATTGATTCAACTTCTCTTGCTACTTCTTCTCTTGTCATTCATGGATTTGGTAATGTCGGCCATAAAGCTTTAGGCACAATAGTCTTTCCTTTAAGGTTGGGACATGTTACTGTTCCCACCTTTGTATATGTTATGTTAGAAAAATTACCATATAATCTTCTTCTCGATAGACCGTGGATTCACACTATGGGTGCAGTGCCTTCTACCTTGCATAAATCCATCAAATTTATTCATAATAGTCAAGTAGTCACAATTAGGGTTGACCCTAATGTCATACACTTATGTGAGATGAAACTTTCCACTTAGGATTTGATTGCACCTACTCTTAAAAATATTATCCCTTTAGTGTCTTCTAATGCATCGACATCTACTCTAACAGTATCTGTTACAAAGGATACTCTTGAGATAGATGTCCCTAAAGAAGATCCTCCTGAAGTAGGAAATTTTAGGTCTAATCCTTCTTCTTCTCAAGAAAATGCATGTCTTGGTGATTATTGGGGCTCCGTACACTTTATAGAATCCTTTATTGTGGAATATAAAGTCAACCCAATCCACTTAGACATCTCGAAAATATCATTCACATCTGATATCAAAGATGATTATTCTTTTGTATCATGGGATAATGTCCACAATAATTATAATGTACTTAAAATTGATCTTCCTCCTTTTGAGGAGTTGCACTCACTTTATGGATTTGGATTTGACATTCTTTCTAAGCATGGGTATAAAGGAAATGGTATTGGGCGTACGAAACAAGGAGTTAAGGTCCCTTTAAAATTGACACCTTGCTCCTTTGCAAGGGGTTTAGGTTACAATCCTTCTTGTGTGTGCCCATCCCCTCCTCCATTATCTACTGTCGTTATGTCTTCTTGTGAGCAATCAAACTTTTCTTCACAAGAGAAAGGACTGCTTCCTACTCCTCATTCTTTATCTAAGCAAGAGCATATTTTTTTGTGGCTTCTCAAATCCCACTTAATCACTCTTCCTCCTACACATAAGAAAATCCATAAACATGATAAATAAAAGTGTCCTTTCTGTGCATACCATTGAATGCTTGGTCATTCTACTAGTGAATGCAAGGCCTTGAAGGATACAATACAACAACTTCTTGATTCTAGTGCCATCACTCTTCCATTTGTTCATGCATCCATCTTTTCTTTACATGAAAACTAATATTAAGGTTTACCTCTATCTTATCCATTCTAAGCATCTTCTCATGAGGTTCTTACACCTCTCTTCTATTATGTCACCACCCGCTATGTGGCATTCGTAGCTTTTCCTGCTCATTGTCATTCATGGTTGTACACTATTGTGTGCAACCATACTTTCTCTGTGGTAGTGACACAATAGTATCTAGCATGGTTATCCTCTCCTATGTGTTGGGGGCTGAGGTGACTCATTCTAGAGGTGTGTGTCCTTCTTGAGGACCCCCTCTCATCTATGTCTTTTTCTTCTCCTTAGAATGGCATGTGCTCCTTTGTGTAACACACATCATTCTAAGGGGGGCTCTCATATCTACTTAATTTTCAATAAGGAGTATTATTTCAAAAAGATTCCTTGGTAAAAATTTCTTTCAAAAAGATCCGTTGATGAAAGAATTTGAAAACTTCCTTCCAAATGGATTCCTTGATGTCATAATCACTTACAAAAAAAATTGTGTCTTTCAAAAGGATTGTTCTTTTAAAAGGATCCCTTGGTGTCTCGATGTCGTATGAAAAGGATTCCCTGATGAAAGAACCCCTTTGTGAAAGTCTTTTTCAAAAGAATTCCTTGGTGTCTTATATCTTGGTGTCTAGCTTGGGAGCAGCCTGACAAGGCCTTCTTATATCTAATATTTGAAATCCTTGTGTCTTGATGTCTAGATGTCTTATATCTTGGTGTCTAGCCTGGGGGTAGCCTGACTAGACCTATCTTTTCTATGAATGTCTTGCAATGCAGCTTGCAATAACCACAAACTTATCTTATATTTGATCATATTGTGTCTTATGAAATTTTTCATGGTGTCTATTACTTTTTTCTTTCTTTCCCAATGTGTTTGTCTATAAAAAACATGTTTGTGGTGAATTTGCAATTAGCTTTGTAGGATAGAAGGTCCTCATGTCCTCTTTGTGTCTTGGCATAGCCTTACAATTGTATATATTGGATCAAAGACTTGTGTATTCTTCATCTTGAGTGTATGCTCTTTCTCTCTCTGTTTCTCTTTGACATTGGTTGCTTCCCTATCTTTTGGATGGATTCTTCTCTTGAAGAAATCAATCCTTACATTCTTCTCTCTGTTTAAGAATTATTCTATGTTATTTTAGGGATGACACATAGTATTGAGACAACCTTCTATATTGAGGTCTCTTTCACTTTGCTGACTTAAATTTTGTTAGTTTGTTTTTATGTGCCTTTTTATATGTATTATCCTTGTATATGGTTTAACCCCATGATGTAACAACTTTTTATGTTCTAACCTTGTTATTATGTGCAGATCTTCCTTGTTTAATGCATTTGTTTTGTAGGTCTTCAACCTAGGGGCATGCTTCCTTGGTTTGAAGAATTATCTATTTCCTCTATAGTATCCTTCCGACATCTTGATGTTATTTATGTAGATTTCCTTTAGCATGCATATTCATGTAGATTCATAAGCCCACTAAAGTGGGGGGAAAATGTAGTGTCGTAAAACTGCACCCCCTTTGCAATTTCACCAACACTTTTGTATCCACTTTAGTGTCCACTCTCTTAGTATTTGTGTAGGCTCATTTTAGCCCTTGCATTAGCCTTTTTCCTTCTCAAGATGCTCAAGACCCCTTTTCAACAGCTACCTTTGTGCATAATATTTTCATCAAACCTTGTGTTTTCCTCATTCTCACTATTTTGTGGCATGATTTTCCTAGACACTAGTGCACCGCACATATGTTCACGTGTCACGCTAGTGTCCCATGACATTTTGATGTTCAAACAGTAATTTTTGGGCCTTTTTCCACTTGTCACTTACCTTTGTTAGTGGTAACAACATGGGACACCCTATAATAGCTTGGGAATGTTTTTTTCCCTCCCCTTTTCACTTTTAAATTGATATTTTCAATTCTATTGCTCTCTCTTGGCATTTTCACTCCTCTCTTGATCTCTCTTGAACTCTCTTGGTCTTTCTCTCCTCTCAAGCTTGCACATCTCTGTTGCTTACTAAAACATTCTCATTTTCTTACAATGCTCTATACATCTCTCTTGGCTCTCACAACTATCTCTTTCTCTTTCTCTCTTTGGCTTCCTCAAGCCTTGCAGGTGATATCTATCTTACTTGTCTTGTGTCTTTAAGAATCTTGGGATTTCTCACATCCCTTATCTATGAATTTTACTATCTCATCTATTTCACTGTCTATTATTTTCTCTATCTATATATCTGGCTATTTGTGGAGGTGGGAACACCGAAACATGGGTTTGACTAAGGCAAGCCCCTAAATAGCCCCAAAAATTTTCCTCAGTCTTATGTGTGTAGGTATCAAAGATATTCATTTGCTAGAGGCTTCATTGCTTGGTCTATTATGAGAATTTTTTCTCTTATTCTCTCGCTTTGTCATTTACATTTTACTTAGTTTACTTTTACTCTCTTTTATTTTTGTTATACTTTGTTATTTTTGTGCATTTTTAAGAATTCTTAGCACTTAAAATAGTAGTAGTCATTTAGGCTATTTTTTGTGATATTCTTAGTTTTCAGTCTATACGAGATGCCAATGCGCCACACTGTCATTCGTGTGTCATGATGTTGTCCTTTGGCTGAGAGCTGGTTAGTCTATCTAGAAAACCTTTGTGACCTACTCTCTCTAATTTTGGAACTCTTACCTTTTTACCTCGTCAGTTGAGCTCTATTCCTTGAGGTAGTTGAGGAACATTTTCTCCTTGAAGACTTTTACTTGTCTCGAGAATTAAGGGTAGCAAATCCCCTCCTCCACATTTTGGTGAACCTGACATGAACACTCCTTCCAACAAAGAAAGAAAAAATTCAAATCCAAAATTTGGCCTTCTAAGAAAAAAAATTCAGGGCACTGCCCCAAACCCCATTCCATGTTGTCAATAGGGATACATGTCGGCCTTCGGTTGGCTTGTCTATATCTCTATTTTAAAATAATTTTTTTTATCTTCCTTCGTTCTATCTCTTTCCCGTTTTGTTGAGAGACTTCAAGAAGTTCCCTTTCAAGCGTGTGAAAGTGAGTTCTTTTCTCCTCTCTTATTATTTTTTGTTGATAAAATCTTCTCTAAATAACTTAAATATGCCTAGGACCTAAGTGTACTTAACATGTAAATAGGACCCCACTAATTAACCAGTTAGGAAAAATACCTATTTACACCAACAAGAAGTGGATGTGGATGTGAATTAAAGAGAAACATATTTATAAACACCTTAGACATAACTATAGCTTGTTGATTAGGTGTAATAAAGTATTTATGTGTACATGTTTGTGGAAATTCTTTGTGTTGAATATAAAAACTAGATAAGGATGGATATAAAATATGGACAAGTTATCTAGGACACTGGTCACATGTGATGACATATTTTGGCATGATACTTCCTAGATCATTTACAAAGATATTGTGCCATAATGTTTTGTAGTACATGCATATTCAAAATTTCATAGATAATTAGTGCTTGATAGTAGTAGATGGTTGATGTAATGAATCATTAACTAGAATTTTTAGAAATTGGCTCTTGGAGATATATCAAAATGCTATTTATATTTATTTATTAATTTTTATAAATTAGGATGGAGACTAGAACACAATTTGAGTGAAGAGTAATCTATGCAACAAAGAAATCCAATGAGGATGCAATAAAGTATGGTGATAAGTATTGTAGAGTCTAGTGTTTATGATTTATTTTTTAAGGTATTTTGAGGATAAAATATATAATCATGATAATGGATGTTTGCACCAAAATAGTCATTTCAAGGAAAAGTTATCATTATAAGGATTAAGAATAATAAATTAAATAAGTCATAAATTAAGGAATATATGTGCACAAGGTTTCTTGCTAATTATTAAAAGTAGTGTATGAGTTTATTTTCATAAGAATGCACTTTAGAGGTAATTATATAAGATGAATAAGAACATAAAAAAATAATGATTATAAAAATAAGAGGCACTTTCATCTATATGAGAATACTCCTATGTAGTATAGATTCAATCATAGGTATTCAATTATGTAAAATTTTAGGAGTGATCAAAGATATTTAAAAACTGGTAGTAGGTTGAGGGTTTCAGTTGATCCTTTGCTCATCATGGCTAAAGGAAAATTTTGTGATGTAATTGATATTTTGATATTAATATATAAGCTCTAGTGTTGTGTAAGCATATGTCATGTTTACTATTATTGTAATTTCACATATTTTTTATTTTTTCATTTACATGTAGATACTAATATTTGAATTTACTAGTATCAGATCTTTCAAATAATTATAGCACTAAAAGGAATAAATTAGATTAATAATAAATTAAATATTAATTAATTATTAGCTAATGCATGATAACTCTAATAGTCATAGATTAATCAGTCTTCAGAATCAAAATCAAAACCAACTGGTTGCTTGGAAAGGAGCAAGGATCGTTCGATTGTGGTGATCAATCTTGAAGTTGTTGCAGAAGATATCATGTATTTAGCGGAACACACTTTAATTTGAAAGTTCATGGGAGTTCATATTTCATTGTTGTTTTTGGCTCAAGCATGGTCTCAGAGAAAATGGAACCCAGAGGGAGATATGGAGATTATCCTTGGCACAAATGGTTATTTTTTGTTGTGTTTTCTAGGCTTGCAGATCAACATATGGTTTTTGAAGGTGGCCCTAATTTCTAAAATTAGGTTGGGCTCTTTATTCAACAATGGCATTTGGGGTTTGATCCCTCTAAAGAGCTCCCAACAAAGATCCCAGTGTGAGTTTGATTACCTTGGCTTCCAATGGAGTTTTGGTAGAAAGATGTTATGCATTCTATTGCTGCAACTTTGGGGAAACCTTTGGGCCCCTCTCGTCAAACTCTTGATCGTAGGGTGATCTCCTTTGCTCGACTTTGTGTGGAAATTAATCTAAACATTCTGTTTCTAGAATATGTGGAGATTAAATTGGGAGGTATGAGCTAGATTCAGTAGGTGGATTATGAGGCTCTACCTTTTTGCTACAGATTGTGTCATGAGTATGGTCACTTGCAAATAAATTGTCCTAGATTAGGAGGTAACACTCATCAATCTTAGTCTGAGCAACTGGTTTTTGATTCTAAAGAAAAGGGAAAATCCCTAGTTCAAAATGAGGGAAATGATTCAAAGGGGTTTATTCATGTGAAAGGTCATTCCAAGGCTAGGGGAGCATCCTGACAAAATATGGTTGTGCATAAAGGAGGTTTTGGTAACAGGTTTGATGTCCTCAAAAAAATTGAGGACTTGGATTAAATGGAGCATGATCTTTCTCTTGAAGGTCAAGATACACAAGGTTTGGACTCGTCTGCTCATATTTCCCAAATTCCTATTCATGGAGTAGCTTCACCTAAGACTTTAAAGGATGGAGGATCAAAGTCACCAACTTTGGTTGAGACATTAGTGGATACTTAAGAGCTTGGTGGTGTTCCTGGGGTTGTTATGGTGGCTAATTCTCTATGTGATAACCCTCTAGTATTGGATGACAATGAGGTAAATACTAACTTGGCTACAAACTCTAGAAAAAAGGAAGATGGTAAAATGAAAAATATGCCCCAACTAGGAATAAATCAGAAGAGCTTAAAGAAGGGGACATCGGATAAGGTAGGCAAGGTGGGTAGGAAAAAGGATATGGAAAAGATGAAGATAAAGGGTGAGTCCTTAGTGGAATCAAGTATTGTTAAGACTCTGGACTCTCACTTTGCTTCATCCCACAAATGATTGTGCTCTCATGGAATGCAAGGGGTCTAGGTAGCATCCTTAGACAAAAGGATACCCATGATTTGATCCATGATCATAATCCTAATATTTTTTTATCCAGGAAACTAATTTTTTTGTGGATGAAATGAGTAATGTTTCTTCCAAATTCTAGAGGAGAGGTCTATTCTAGTGTGTGGGAGCCCAAGGATTGGCTAGGGGTGTTACTTGCCTTTGGAATCCATGTAGGATAACTCCCCTTTTGTGGGTGGCTTACATAAATTCCTTTTTAGTGCTTGTGTCTTATTTTGATTTTGGAGCACAATTTTTCTTTTTTTCCAATGTTTATGTGCCTAATGGTCTACCAAGTAAGATAATGTTATGGTCTCATGTCAGATTCATTAGATCTTTGGCTCCTTATTGTCTTTGGATTCTTGTTGGCGGTTTCAATTATATTTTTTTTCTAGAGGAAAAATCTGGGGAAGTAGGTCATTTGGGTCCTGCTTCATCCTTGATGTGTGATAATATATATTTTCTCAAGTTGGTGGATATGAATCCTATTAATGGTACTTTCACCTAGCATAACAAAAGATGTGGGGAAGGTTCTATTTTTGAGAGGCTTGATAGATTCTTGGTTTTAGACCATTGGCTCACATATTGTTGGGCTTTCTCTTCTAAAATCTTGGGCTAGAAGGATCAAATTATTGGCCTATCAAATTCTTATCCCTTTAGTTTTCTATGTCCAAAAACCCTCCTTTTAAATTTTAGCTCATGTGGTTTCGTGAACCTAGTTTGTACTAGTTAGTTGAGGGATGGTGGTTTGAAGGGAAGCCCGCCTTTGGTATTGCCATGCTTTCTTTTTACAAGAGGCTTCAGTTTGTTAAGTACAAGCTTAAAAGATGGAATAGAGCTTCTTATGGGAATATTTTCCTTGAGAAAAAGTAGATTCAGGCTCATTTGGATAGCATCACTTTCAAGATTAAGGAATAGGGCATGACTGTGGATTTTCTCTAGAATGAGAAACTATTCATGGATCTAGCTAAATGGGAGTTACCAGAGGATATTTTTTGGAAACAAAATTCCCATATTGATTGGCTTCGAGAGGGGGACAAGAACGCCACTTTTTTTCATAACTATGTCAAAGAGAGGAGGTATGGTAATTTAGTTCTATTTTTTCAGGGCAAGGGGATCTTCTCTCTTCTTATCAAGCTATTTTAGAGGAAGCTAATAGTTTCTTTTCTTCCCTTCTCACATAGGATAATCTAATGGCAGTGGCTAAGGAGGACATTGTCCTTGATTGCATTCCATCAATTGTTTCTAGGGAGATGAATAACTTCCTTCTTAAGCATGTTTCCCTGGAGGAGGTCGAGAGGATTGTTTTCTAGATGAAGAAAGGAAAAGCTCCTAGTCTTGATGGCTTTTCAATAGAGTTTTTCCAGGAGTTCTGGGATATCCTAAAATTTGATTTGCTGGAGGTGGCTAGAGAGTCTCAAGCTAATAAGCAATTGATCAAGGCCTTTAATTCAACCTTCCTTGCTAAAAGGAGTAGACTCCTTTGAATCTTTTAGGCCTATTGCTTTATGCAATGTTGCTTTTAAGATTATTACTAAGCTGATTGTAGAAAGGTTGAAAACTTGTCTGGCTTCCTTAATCTCATTGGAGCAAGGGGGTTTTGTCAAAGTTTTTCAGATTGTGGATGGGATTGTAGTGGCAATGGAAGCGGTGCATTCCATGTCCTCTTCTGAGAAGAAAGCAATGTTTATAAAATTGGATATGTCTAAAACTTATTACAAGGTCCAGTGGTCCTTTCTTCAATGTATGCTTGTGGCCTTTGGGTTTCATCTTGACTGGATTTCTTGGGTTATGAGTTGTGTGATCATGTCCTCTTTCTCTATTTTGATTAATGGATCACCTTCCTCTACCTTTTTTGCTTTGAGGGGACTTAGGCAGGGAGACCCTTTATCTCTATATCTTTTCATTCTTTTGTTGGAGTGTCTTGGAAGATTGTTGAGGTGACACAAGGATAGTGATCTTACCAAAGGTTGGAGTTGGAGCTAGGGTTTAGACTCTCAAACTCACCTCCAATTTGTTGATGATATTTCTCTGATGGGATTGACAAGAATTGATGAGGTAACTAATTTCAGGAAGGTTCTTGACATTTATATGGTTGCTTCTGGTTAAAGAATTAATGAGGGTCATTTTCTTCAATACCCCTAAGTTAATCCATAATAGGATTGCTTCATTTTTAGATTGGCTGCCTGCCCTTGGACTATTTGGGAATTCCCCTTCATGTTGGAAATATGAATAAGAGGCACTAGCAACACATCTTGGAAAAAATTCAATCAAAGGCCAATCATTGGACTTTTCGTTGGTTATCCTTTGCTGGTCAGTTGACTCTTTTAAAATCTGTTTTGTAGGGTCTCCCTTTGTACATTTTCATGGCTTTATCTACTCCTAAGGGTTTTCTTAAGGAATATGATTCTCTCTCTAGGAAATTCTTATGGGTAGGAAATATTGAGCATAAGAAATGGAGCTTGGTGAGTTGGGACTAGGTGTGTAAACCCAAGGAGTATGGTGGTTTGGGTCTTAGGCAATCAGGGCACAATAGTTTGGCTCTTGTGACGAAATTATATTGGAGGTGGTGCACTCTTTCTTATCAACCATGGGCTTGTATTCTAAACTTCAAATGTCTTGGTGGTGTGGCTGATGAGGACATCCCTCATATGGAATTAAATGGTAAGGGTTCTATGATCTGGAATACTATAAAACGAGGTTCCACTCTCATTAAGAAGGGTCTCTTCTAGATCATTAATAGAGATAATCTTGCTCATTTTTGGTTGGATTCTTGGGATGGTCATTTGCTTATACTTTCATCTCATCCTCATCTCCAAGATTTAAGTGAATCTTTTGTGGAGGCTGGTTGGTCAAATGTTGATAGCTTTAAGATATCTTCTTGACCTCATATTATCAGTGGCACCACTCTATTTCTTGGCCTGATGGGGGCTCTCTGGAGGAGAGAAATGTTAGAGTAATTGGTTATTTACCTGATTAATTAAAAAATATTTGTTTAATTAATTAAAGTTCCCTTTTATCTCTTTTACACTTAAGCTAACATTAGGTGCATAATAATTAATTATTTTATTAATTATTAATGTGCAAGCCTAGGGTTTTCCATTTTAGGTTTTTTTGACCTATATGTGGTTAAAACTTTTCTTTTGTATGATTATTCTTTTTACATATTAGTAAATACAGAGCTCCACATCTTTGAGCATTTTACTGTTTTCTGTGTTGCTTCTCTTTGCTTCTCCCTGTAACAGGTATTCTTAGCTTGCAGAGATCATTGGGCTCCTATGAAGTTGTATTTTCTCACTTCTACATGGTATCAGAGCCAAGACAAAAAACAAAGCCAAAAGTAGACTTTCGATCATTGACATCACCAACCCAATCTGAGTCAGTGTAGCCAACAATGTGAGGATCCCCTGATGTGTAGTGAATGCCATAAGAAATGGTGCCTTGAATGTACCTAAAAATATGTTTGGCAGCTTGCCAGTGACTCTCATGAGGATCATGGGAGAATCGAGAGACAAGGCCAACAACAAAGGAGAGATCAGGACGAGTGTGAGTTAGGTACAACAAACTGCCAACCAACTGCCTATAAAGTGTAGAATCTACTGAAGGAGTGGGGCAAGTAGTAGTCAAAACAACCCCTGACCGAAAAGGTGTGGGGGTAGGATTGCAATCAAGCATGCCAAAGCGCCGAAGCATATCAAGAGGATACTTATGTTGGTAAATGGAGATCCCATCAGAAGACTAAATCACCTAAAGACCAAGAAAATAGTGCAGAAGATCAAGATCTGTCATCTCAAACTGCTCCATCAAAGCTCGTTGAGCATGATGAATCATAGAGGATGAGCTACCTGTGATGAGGAGATCATCAACATATAGCACAAGAATCGGGATCTCACCCTCAAGATTCTGAATATAGACCGTGGGATCAGAATGACAGCGTGTGAAACCAGTGGAGAGCAAAAAAGAGTCCATCTTCTCATAACAAGCCTGAGGGGTCTGTTTGAGACCATATAATGAACATCGAAGTCTGCAAACCAAAGAAGCATCTTGCACAAATCCCTGAGGCTGCTCCATATAGATCTCCTCTTGTAGGTCACCATACAAGAACACACTCTTCACATTCATTTGAAAAATGGGCCATCCCCTAGAAGTTGCAAGTGATAGTACAAAGCGAATAGAATTCATCTTGGAGATGTTGATAGTGCTTTTGGCACAACAACATGCAAACAAAATATTGCTACTCTGTTTCTCTTGAAAGAGAAAGATGATCACATCGATATCTTAGCTCCCAAGGTCTATATAGTTGGTTCTCAACTGTGCTAATGTTGCTCAATTGGTCAATGTAACAGTAATATTCAAGGGGTCTGCTAGTGTTGAGCTTCTAGATTGTTCTAAGATCAAGCATGAAATAAAACCTAATTTAACTGGGGTTTTTAAAGAAATGACAAAAGATAGGCTAGAGCTTTGGAACAAAAAAGAATGACAATTCTTCTAACTTAACCAGACTTTTTACCTTTCAAGGAGTTTGTTAACTAGAACTGTAGAACAAAGTAAACTTGTGATTGACACACAACCTCTTTCATTCACAGTGCTAATTCAAATAACAGATTTTAAGTTACCATTTAAACAAAACATAAAATAAAACTTTAATCCTTGAAAGATTCTCAAATCAAATGATTAACTTAAAACAAATATCATTTAGGAACACAATATGAAATAGATCAAACTCTGATTGCTTCTACTGTTAGTGAAACAGATAAGCAATATTTACAAAGCTGGCACAATCACCAGTGTACAGAGAATCTGCAATTCGAGATTGTTTCCAACTACACTAAGAGAACTTGGAAAATACATTACAACCAATACTGAATTTTACTACTAGACAAGAAGACAAAAGAAGCTCTCATTACTAAGAATCAAGATGCAACTCTATCTCCTTCTGTTAACCAACTAATTCGTAGATTTTTTTCTTCTAATTGTCTGTTCTAACACTGTCTCTTCTATTTTCTCCCTTGGTTCTTTCTAACTCTAACTGTCTAAAAATTCTCTAAATGTTCTAACTCTTTTCAAAGAGGCCAGAAGGCCATACATATAGAATGTACCGAAAGAATGTGTTGTCCCCGTGTTAGGGTTTTCAAAAATATCTCCTGACTGCAAGAGGGTCGGCTCTTGGATCTTTCTGAGGAGAGTCAAAGCTGCATTCAATGTGAAGCCCTGCTGTCCATGCTGATGAAGGATTTCTATCCCCAGGAGAAGCCTTTTAGATCCTTTTGGCAGCTGCAACATTAACTCTTCTATCTTCGTGTCCACCTTCGAACTCTATTGGGGTCAGCTTGAATGCTCAAAATATCTCCATCAATATTGATCTACCTCCTTGCCAGTAGTCACTACAACTGTCCCTATGAGTCACAGTTTCTTCTTCCCTTCGGCTTCCTTTATGTTCTGGACTTCTTTGTACGTTGACCCTCCTCTAGAAACACCATTGGGCCTCCTTACAGATCTGAACACCGTTGCCCGAGTTGATCCATCGTCATCTGTTCTTAGAAGGAATCCATCGTGCTTGCATTTTGTTAGTCTTTTCCATAGGGGAGGTCAATCGGTCAATGGCCCACCTTAGCTCCTTCTGATTGGACGATCACATGCTACGCCAGATTCCTGAGCAGTCAAGAGCGGTCTTCCTTAAATCGCATGTCGGTGAGATACTTATCGTGTCTCCCTAATGCGATTTTGGCTTCTAACAATTATCGGCATAGCGCGAACCAGTCGATGAGACCCTTCAGCGAGCTACAGAAGTTATATCGATATACACCAAGGTCGCCGAGACAATCATTATCGGTGTGAGGTCATGGAGATCTCCTTAGCCCTTCGGGGAGCTTCTTTTGAGCTCAAATTTCTTTCGGTGAGACCTCATACTATCGGCCAGAGTTCCCGATGAGTTCCTCTCGAGCTCAACTTTCCTTCAGCAAGAGCCCGCCTAGTCGGTGAGCCATCATACCGAGTACTGCCCTTCGCTTTCACTGAGATTCCATTGGGTCTGCAAGAGATTACCCCGAGCCCCAGATCCTTCGACGAGCTCATTTCATATCGGCAGGACTTCTTGTGGTCGGGGAGACCTTTCCCAAAATTCTCTTTACTCTTGTCGGGCTCATTTACTTCGGCGAGACATTTCTGAGTCGCTCAGACACCACGCCAAATACATCCAGTCTCCTCGAAGGCATACCTTATCGGTGGGACCCTCTCCTTTTGCTGAGTCCCTATACCGAAGCCTCCCTGCTTTGCCGATAGTTCCTTTGAGTTCTAGGAGAGCCTGCTTGATCTGCAAGACTTCTTGTCGACACCACACCCCTGTCGCTGATACTCTCTCCTTTTGGAAAGATGTTATGCCGAACTTAGAACCTTTTGGCAAGGGCTCCTTCATGTCGGCGGGACATATTAATTCTCTCACTGAAGACCTAACAGATAGAATCCCCTCGCGCTATGTCGGTGTGACCGGAGCCGCTCAGTGAGACGTTATCCCGATGTACGTGAGCCTTTGATACTACTTTGTTAGCGGTTGGTAAGACATTGCGAACTCGATGAGACTTCATACCGACGAATAGATCTCTCTGCGATGGGAAATTTTCACTATCAGTCGGCAAGACCAAAAGACTTCACCAAGACCACATGCCGAATGTTGATTGTTTGGCCGAGGCGTTCACTTATGAACCGATCAGTGAGACACAAAATACTTAGGGAGACCCTCCACCGAAAAGATAACTCCTGCCGAAGTGTTACCTCGGACTCTGCTGGTCTGTGAGACCTTGTGAAGTTGCCGAGACTTCACCCCGAAGTCAAAATCTCCCGCTGGTATGCATTCTCTCTGCTGTTGATCGGTGAAACCTTTAGGTCTCGCCGAGACCTTTCTTTGAATGAGAATTTCATGTCGAAGTGAAGCTCCTAGTCGTCGTGACTTCGATTGATGTCTTGCCGATAGTTGATTGCACATGAACTTTGCTCGCTGTGACATCTCTGGGGTCTTGCTGACTTTTTCCTTAACTAATTTTTAGGACCAACTGGATTGAGGCATGCCTTCCAACTGAGCTCCCCTAGGAAATATCATCATGTGTAGGATTTAATCTTGCAAAAGAAAGGTCTGCATTAGTCCTTAGAAGCAAATAAGACATATTATAATAAATCCACCATTGCTTATAATTATTTTACTGAATTCCTAGCAAGAAGAAAACCAACTTAGGTTGAGACAGAACTAAGATTAAATTAGATAAATCAAAAGTCAAAATTAGGAGGAAAACAGAAGCACCCCAAAGAGGAAAGCAAGTAACCAAAAGCAAAAGAAACCAGAAAGAGAAAGGGGGACCTATTTTGTTCCAAATCAAAATGGGGTGGTTATGCAAGGCATAACAAATGGCGACTCGGCTGGGAAAATGGTTTAACCATTTTCAAGAAGCTGAAGGCTTTAGCTACCTAGAACTCCTGGTTCATGAACATCACAACTCCAGTTGGGCCAGTTTTAACAAGCAAGGTTGAGCTAGAATCTCAAATGTAAGCCAACATTAACTAGCCTTGAATCCAAGTGTGTGCTTGATAGTGTATCATCCTTTCATAAAAGTTTTCCTCATCTTTCGAACAACAATGTGCAAGATTTGAGCTACATGAGTTGATTCCTTTTAACTGTCATGCAATGATGTCCTGGGCATTGCTCCGCTGCCAATCGGGCGTCTATAGCCCCGACAGAGATACCTCTAGTTTTCTCACAGCATTACTCTACTGCCAGTCAGGCGTCCATAGCCCCAATAGAGATACTGGAATCACCCATTCATATTGAATCTTCTTCTCTTTAGGTAATTTTTTTTTATTTTTCTTTTTTGTTTTCTCATAGAGTTTCAGATATTTCATTTAGTTCTTTTCCAATATGTCAGATGTTTAACATCTGACCTGGGTTGAAAACTACCATGGACCTCAAGACAACACTTGGGAATCATATTTTTCACTCTAATTTTGCAACACCATAGTCCTAGGACAGATATACCCTTATAAGAGGAGATGTTCTTAATGATTTGTGAAAGATTCATAGGAGCTAATGAAGATTACTTACTTTGCACCTTGTCTTCAAGACCTCCCACAACTCTTATTGGAAATGGGAATAAAGCAAAGAGTTTAGGACAAAATCACCTGACCAGTAGACTTGAAAATATCTAAACCCTTTCTCTCTTAGTGACCATAGTATACTTCAAATAATCAACCACCATTCCAAGATGGAAAGAAACAGACAAACCCCCAAAGAACGAAAAAAAAACAAAGACAAACCAAGCAGCAAGACAAAAGGACAGAGGGACAAACAAACAAATAGAAAACTATTTACAGAGAAAGAGCAAATTATTCATACACAGGAAAGAGCTATTTACACACACAGACTATTTACAAGCAGGAGACAAGCAAGTTATTCACATAAAGAACAACAAATTACTTACATGCAGAACATAAATTAACAAGCCTCATGACTGAAGATAATGCTTAAGGAATTTCCCATTGACAGGCAATGGAACAGGTTCTCCAGTCAAGCTACTCAGTCTGAAAGCATTTTCCTCTAGGATCTCAGCAATCTGATAAGGACCTAGAGCCAGAGTTTGTCAAACTTTTGGTGACTGCCCCTCTTTTCACTAGCTTTGTCCCAAAGCAACACAAGGTCTGATATCCTAAAAGCTTTAATTTTAACTCTTTTTTCAAACCAACATTTGACAACAGCCTGGTTCCTAGAGAATTGTTGCAAGGCGACATCTCTCTGTTCTTCTAATTTTAACAAAGCAACTAGTCTCACCTCTATCCTATTGTCACTAGAGTAGAATTTCTGCATGAACTCAAGGATAGGTATTTGCATATGGATAGGAAAGATAGGCTCTTGGCCATATACTAGCTTGAAGGTGAGGTGTTTAAAGCAGCCTTAATCCTAGTCCTATTTTCCCATAATGCGAATCTCAGCTGGGTATGCCAGTCTCTAGGGTTATGCTCTAACAGTTTCTTAATTACCCCTAAGAGATTCTTATTGGTTGACTCTGCAACTCCATTGCCTTGTGGGTAATAATTTGAAGAATACTTTAAGACAATTTTGTGATCATATGCCCAGGAAATAAACTCAGCAGAAGAAAAAGCAAAGCCGTTGTCACATACTAGAGCGAAGGGTACCCCAAACCTTGTAGTGATGCACTCGGTGAGGAACTTGATCACTACCTCTGTGGTGCTATTCTTATAGGGTATAGCATTTGTCCATCTTGTGCAATAGTCAGTAGCAGTCAAGATAAACTTGTGTCCTATAGAAGAATTTGGGTTAATCACCCCAATAAAATCTAGTGCCCATTGGGAAAATGGCCTTACCTCATAGATAGGCTGCAATGGCATAGCTGCATGGCATTCCTTTGATGCAGAAATATGATAGGTGTGACATGTCCTCACATGCTGATGGGAATCTTTCAATACACAGGGCCAATAATAACCAGATATGAGGATCTGGTGTGCCAAAGAATTTGCAGACCCATGACCTGTGCTATGTTTCCCATGAAACTCAGAGATCACATGTCTAGCCTCCTGATGATCAAGGCATCTCTGGTTTACTCCTTCGTAATTCTTCCTATATAGTAACCCTCCTTTGAGCATGTAATGAGAACTCTTCAGCCTTAAGGCTCTCCTTTGAGTCGCATTCATTCCTTTCGGACAACGATTGTTGAGCATAAAGCAAATTGTATCAGCATACCATGGGTCATTAGAGAAAGTTTGGGTCGTGTATTGCTGACAGATGATGTCGCCAGCATTTTCCATGGACTTAGATAAACCCGTGCCCCTGACTAGCTTCATAGGGTGTATCTCTAGGTCGAATTCTTGCAGGATGGCCATCCATTTGCCTCTCCTTTCTCCCAGCTCACTCTGCATGAGTAGGGACTTCACAGCCGCGTCAGAAACTATAGTGATGACTTGGCTTCGAAGGATGTAATGCCAGAACTTCTTGACAACCCGAACCAGCGCGAAAGCTTTCTTTTCCAGAGGTGGATATTTGATTTCCACGTTTTTGAATGGAGAGCTCATGAATGCAATCGGCCTCTCCTCTGCCTCTCCTTTTCGTTGAGTTAAAACAACCGCGCATGAATGCTTAGAGGAAAAAGAGTAGATGTAAAACGGTCTGAGATAGTCAGGGCTGGTGAGCACGGGTGCTTCTGAGATGGATCGCTTGACTTGTGAAAATGCGTCCTTTGCCTCCTCAATCCACTCTATTTTAGCATCCTTCCTCATCATTTAGTTCAGTGGTTTCACGATTTCAGCAAATCCTGTAATGAATTTTCTCACAAAATTGATCTTCTCGAAGAAAGACCTCATTTCTTTCTTGCTTCCAGGCCGGGTGATTTTCAGGATGGACTCGACTCGATCTAGGTCGACTGAAATCCCTCTTTCAAAAATTACGTGTCCTAAGAGCTTTCCTTGAGAAACCCTGAACACGCACTTTTTTGGATTCAATGAGACACTATATCGGATGCATCTCTCAAGAACATTGGCTAAGTCTGCAGCATGTTTCAGTCGGTCCTTGGAAAACTCCGCCAGGTCATCCATGTAGACAATGATGCACTTACCGATTAGGTCCTTGAACGCTATGTCCATGGCGTGCTGGAAAGTTGCTCCATCATTTATCAGACCGAATGGCATCCTTCTGTATGCAAAAGTTCCCCATTTCGTAGTGAAGGTTGTCTTCATTCTGTCTTCACAGTCGACCATTACCTGATTATATCCAAAGTAACCGTCCAGGAAGGATATCATCTGAGATCCATTGATGATCTGCAACACTTCATCCAGAGAAGGGAGTGGGTAATTATCCTTTGCTGAAGCTCTATTCAGATTTCTAAAGTCGACACATAGCCTAATCTCCCCGTTTTTCTTATGAATTGGGACTAAGTTAGCCACCTAGGTTGAATGGCGCACAGGGAAGATTATCCTTGCAGAGAGAAACTTCAGGACTTCTTTATAGATCAATGGTTCGATCAGGACATTGACAGGGCACTGCTTCTGTCGGAAGGGTTTAGCTTTGGGCTTCAAGGGAATAGTGTGAGTCATAACAAAGGCATCAAATGTATTTAAGTCTTCATATCCCCAAGTAATTGCAGAAATATCTTTCTTAAGTGCCATCAATATGTCTTTCCTGATTGCTTCAGGGCAGGCCTTCCCTATGTAGACATTCCTTTTAGGGCCAGAATCGGCCAGGCTAACTATTTCATATTCACCTCCCTTTTCTTCAGCTGATATCTTCTCTCGAGCCCTTGGATCTGAGTCAAAAATTCTTTCCAAGGCCACCATTCCCTTGGGAATGTTATTATTCTTTAAGTTAAGAACTCCTTCTGTATCACATTCCTCAGGGTTCCAATCCCCTTGATCTCTGTTGGACTCATGAATGATTTTCCCCTCAAAGACATCTGAGCTTGCTAGGAAAGCAAGAATGTGTCGGTCATCATCAAAGACTTGAAAGTTCTTGATATTATCCGGAACTGCAGGGGTGGAAATTAATTCCACGGAGAATTTCTTGAGCTTGGAGCCTTGCATAGGCTCCAGGGTGCTTGCAGCAACAACCAATGAATCTGCTACCTGATTTTCTTCTCTAGGGATTAAGCTAATCCCAAAGGCATCAAAGTCCTCAATCAGGTTCCATACTTGATTTTTGTAAGCTGCTAGCCTTCTGTTGTGACATGTGTATTGGTTGTGCACCTGCTTGATAACAATTTATGAATCTGCCTTGACCATCAAGGCTGTGACTTTCTTCTTATGTGCGAACATCAATCCCCATGCCAGAGCTTCATATTCTGCCACGTTGTTAGTACATCCAAATTGCAACCTGTAAGAAGAAAAGAATGTTTTCCCTTTCGGGCTGGTTAATACAATTCCAACACGACAGCCTGTTTTAGATTTTGATCCATCAAAGGTGAGGGTCCATAGCTGATCACAAGCTGGGGTTGGTCCTTTGGGAGTTATTGTGGGCATTTGGGTAGAATGAGCCAGGGGTGGGACTGGTTGGTATTTTGCATCAGATGTTGGTAAGATGTGTTCAATGGGTTCTTTAGATACAATTTCCAATTCCTGCTTAGTTATATCATGTGACCCAAGGTTGTCCTTCTGATAATCACTTGTTTCTTTGGTTAACCCCTTGGTTTTTGGTACACTCGTGAATACAGGAATGTCGGGAAAGCCTTGGGGTTGTTCCACATGAGTATGATGGTTAAGACATGTGACTGAGGCTAGTTCAATTTGGGAAGGAATTTCTTTTGGAAGTGTCCTATCCCTGGTTAGCATTGTGGCTTCCTTGGCTTCAAATGAGAAGCGGTCTGCAATGGTCTTAGGGCGGCTTGTGCTAGCTTCCTCAGCTTTGGAAACATGATTTAAAATGTCAATGCAGGGTTGGAAAGTCAGTTCAGAATGATTTTGGTAATGTACCCTGCACCAATTGGGGAGCAGGAGACTTTGTAGATCTACATCTTCTCCCAAGACCAGCTAATCTTGTTGCAATTTATTGATCAATGCCTACTGATTTTCATCAATCATAAGATCCGGAGACTTAGGTATTGGCAGTTCTTTAGGATCTAGGACATAAAAGGTTAAAATTTCATCTCTCTTATAAACCCCTATCCCGGTTTCAAAATAGGCTACCTCATTGGGGCAATCATATTCAGTAATAATATGCTTGAGGCAGGGCTCACTCTCAATGCTAATCTAAGTAGGAATCCCTCTCCATGGTAGCCACATATGTGAAAAGTCAAGGGAAAGATATCCCCCGAGGCTTTTTATCAAATCTCTGCTCAGTAACATACCATAAGTCTCTAGGATGTCTGCCACTTGGACATCTATGTTGGTTAGGATCCTAGGGTCTGATCCTACTTGGACATGTACGTTTTTCAACTCTCCAACTACGTTAACTTCTATTTTGTCAAGTTAGATGACCTTCTTGTTAGTTTGGATAGGGTCCAACCCCAATTTCTTACATATGGAAAATGGCATAACATTGCCTGAAGCCCCCGAATCCAACAAGCAGTTATGTAGATTCTTCCCACAAATTCTTAAACTCAGGAGAAATGGTGGGGTACCTACCTTATTTCTGTACAAGGCTGCATTCATGTCTGCAGTAGGTGCAACCTTGCTTTTTCCTTTTGATTTGTCAGCTAGTTCTAAAGCTTTCAGCACTATCTCCCTTTGAGCAGGGCACCACTTTAAGATTTCAAAGAATGACAAAGAATTTTTTTGTCTCTGCATCTCAGAAACAACATCAAATTCTATATTACAACTCGAATTACTTTTGAAAATGGCAGAGGAATTACCCTTATTATGGAAGTCAAGCGGGCCTTTTGGTGGGGGAGGATTATTATCAGCACCTTGATTTGGAGGCACCATGTGATTAGGGGGTGTTGATGTAGTGAATGGACCTTTATTCTGATTTCTCAGGAAGTGTCCTCCTTTGGCCTGAAAGGCTTGGGCATCATATGTGTCTTCCTTTGGTTCATTATCACTTTGCATTGGGAATGAGGGCTCTTCTTCAAAGAGGTCATAAGCCATTGCAGTATCCACTGAGTCACCTCCTTTGTTTGAATTCCCCTGAATGTGTGGGCATCTTTGTGTGCCATCTTGACAACTTTCTCCATTTGAGGGCAGTTCACCTCCGAATGGGTTGCAGTATCATGCAACCTACACCAGTTAGTCATAAAATTCAGGTCAGCCACATTTGCAGTGTGTGATCTCTCCTCATTAGTTTGATAGTTATGAGAAACTCCGCCATTATTGAGCCCCGTATTCCATTGTCTGTTGTTACTTGGCCTTTGGTTATATCCTCTATTCTGATTATGATACCCTGGTTAGAGGAATTTTGGCCTTGATAACCCCTTTGGTTGTAATTGTTGTTATTCTGATAAGTACCCTGATTGTTGTTGTTTTGATTAGGGTAGTTACCTTGGTTTTGGGAGCAGTTCAATCGAAGCTAAGCCATGTCATTTGTAACTTGGGACAGCATTTTCTTCAAGGTATCCACCTCATTAGTAAGTTGGACTGTCTTTTCACTTTCCACGCTCTTAACAACAGGTGGCTGACCTCCCTGATTTGATGTTCCAATTTGGCTATGATGACCATGGGAACTTTGAGGAGTTTGTGATTGTTGAAACGGATCAGGAGTTCCCTTAGTGAAGAATGGAATCGGTGGTTGGGTTTGCAATTTAGACACAGGCCCATAATGGGAAGGAGACATTCTTGGGATAGTATTGAACAAGGGAGTTGGACTAGGCATCTGATATCCTATTGGAGGAAAACCTCCTCCCAAACTTCCTTGTTGAGAGCTGATTTGTTGTTGCAGCTTGATAGCCAAATGATAAACTTTAGATAGGGAATCAATATCAGCTGGTTGATAAGTTATTTGCAAGAACAAACCTAGCAGAGGGTCTATAACTCTGAAATAAGCTTGAATAGCACTATTCTCAGCTACTAGATATGGATCCTATAGCCTCCTATACATTCGTTGGAACCTGGTATTGAACATGGGCAAGGATTCACACGACTCCTTCCTGATGGTAGCAAATTGGTGATATAAAAGAGCTGGATCCACATAGATTCTGAACTAATTAATGAAAGCATTTTATAGGTCTGTCAAGCTAAGGATAGAACGCTGAGGAAGATTAAGGTACCAGTTGTACGCCATATCCCCTAAGGAATAAGGGAACAACCTACAAACTACATCATGGTGAGCTATCTGAGCTCTGGTACAAGCATCCTTGAAATATTGTATGTGCTCTTCAGCACTCCTCGATTCACCATGAATGTACTTAGGAAAAAAATTCTCAGGGTTCTTGGGCATGTTGTGAAAACCTCCAGGGATAGTCCCCAATGGAGAGGGATTATTCTGAAAGAATTCCATTGGTGGCGGTGGTGGTGGTTGAGCCAGCTGTTGTATGGGTTCAACCAGCTATGATGGCGGTTGAGATGGATTAGATGGTGGATTGATGGGTACCCAGTGGGGTATTGGTGAAAATCCTGGTGGAGTGAGCGGAGCTGACAAGGGTGGTATGATGGTTGAGCCAGGCTTATGACTCTTGTGTCTTATTGGGGTCTTGAGTTCTATCAAGGGTGGTGGATTTTCAGTTGATCGAAAAACTCTATGGGACCTTTCTGAAGAGGAAAACCCAGCCCTATCTAGTTTTCCCTTTTAGAGCCCTCCTTCTAACGCCAGTTCTTGTTGACGGTGCTTTTTGGCACAGCAACATGCAAACAGAATATTGCTACTTTGTTTCTCTTGAAAGAGAAAGATGATCACATGGATATCTTAGCTCCCAAGGTCTATATAGTTGGTTCTCAACTGTGCTAATGTCGCTCAATTGGTCAATGTAACAGTAATATTCAAGGGGCCTGCTGGTGTTGAGCTTTTGGATTGTTCTAAGATCAAGCATAAAATAAAACCTAATTTAACTGGGTTTTTTAAAGAAATGACAAAAGATAGGCTAGAGCTTTGGAACAGAAAAGAATGACAATTCTTCTAACTTAACCAGACTTGCTACCTTTCAAGGAGTTTGTTAACTAAAACTGCAGAACAAAGTAAACTTGTGATTGACACACAACCTCTTTCATTCACAGTGCTAATTCAAATAACATATTTTAAGTTACCATTTAAACAAAACATAAAATAAAACTTCAATCCTTGAAAGATTCTCAAATCAAATGATTAACTTAAAACAAATATCATTCAGGAACACAATATGAAATAGATTGAACTCTAATTGCTTCTACTATTAGTGAAACAGATAAGCAATATTTACAAGGCTAGCACAATCACCAGTGTACAGAGAATCTGCAATTCCAGATTGTTTCCAACTACACTAAGAGAACTTGGAAAATACATTACAGCCAATACTGAATTTTAGTACTAGACAAGAAGACAAAAGAAGCTCTCATTACTAAGAATCAAGATGCAACTCTATCTCCTTCTGTTAACCAACTAATTCTTAGATTTTTTTCTTCTAACTGTCTATTCTAACACTGTCTCTTTTATTTTCTCCCTTGGTTCTTTCTAACTCTAGCTGTCTAAAAATTCTCTAAAAGTTCTAACTCTTTTCAAAGAGGCCAGAAGGCCATACATATAGAATGTACCGAAAGAATGTGTTGTCCCCGTGTTAGGGTTTTCAAAAATATCTCCTGACTACAAGAGGGTCGGCTCTTGGATCTTTCTAAGGAGGGTCAAAGTTGCATTCAATGTGAAGCCCTGCTGTCCATGCTGATGAAGGATTTCTATCCCCAGGAGAAGCCTTTTAGATCCTTTTGGCAGCTACAACATTAACTCTTTTGTCTTCGTGTCCACCTTCGAACTCTATTGGGGTCGACTTGAATGCTCATAATATCTCCATCAATACTGATCTACCTCCTTGCCAGTAGTCACTACAGCTATCCCTATGAGTCATAGTTTCTTCTTCCCTTCGGCTTCCTTTCTGTTCTGGACTTCTCTGTACATTGACCCTCCTTATAGATCTGAACACCGTCGCCCGAGCTGATCCATCATCATCTGTTCTCAGAAGGAATCCATCATGCTTGCATTCTGTTAGTCTTTTCCACAGGGGAGGTCAATCGTTCAATGGCCCACCTTAGCTCCTTCTGATTGGACGATCACATGCTATGCCAAATTCCCGAGTAGTCAAGAGCGGTCTTCCTTAAATCGCATGCCGATGAGACACTTATCGTGTCTCCCCGATGCAATTTTGGCTTCTAACAGTTATCGGCATAGCACAGACCAGTCGATGAGACCCTTCAGCGAGCTACAAAAGTTATATCGATATACACCGAGGTCGCCGAGACAATCGTTATCGGTGTGAGGTCATGGCGATCTCCTTAGTCCTTCAGGGAGCTTCTTCTGAGCTCAAATTTCTTTCGGTGAGACCTCATACTGTTGGCCAGAGTTCTCGGCGAGTTCCTCCCGAGCTCAGCTTTCCTTCGGCAAGAGCCCGCCTAGTCGGTGAGACATCATACCGAGTCTTTCCCTTCGCTTTCACTGAGATGCCATTGGGTCGGCAAGAGATTACCCCGAGCCCCAGATCCTTCGGCGAGCTCATTTCATATCGGCAGGACTTCTTGTGGTCGGGGAGACCTTTCTTCTAATTCTCTTTACTCTCGCCAGGCTCATTTACTTCGGCGAGACATTTCTGAGTCGCTTAGACACCACGCCGAATACATCCAGTCTCCCCGAAGGCATACCTTATCGGTGGGACCCTCTCCTTTCGCTGAGTCCCTATACCGAAGCCTCCCTGCTTTGCCGATAGTTCCTTTGAGTTCGGGGAGAGCCTGCTTGATCGGCAAGACTTCTTGCCGACACCACACCCCTGTCGCCGATACTCTCTCCTTTCAGCAAGACGTTATTCCGAACTTAGAACCTTTTGGCGAGGGCTCCTTCATGTCGGCGGGACATATTGATTCTCTCACTGAATACCTAACAGATAGAATCCCCTCGCGCTATGTCGGTGTGACCGGAGCCGCTCGGTGAGACATTATCCCGATGCACGTGAGCCTTTGATACTACTTTGTTGGCGGTCGGTAAGACATTGCGGACTCACTGAGACTTCATACCGACGAACAAATCTCTCCGCCATGGGCAATTTTCATCGTCAGTCGGCAAGACCAAAAGACTTCGCCAAGACCACATGTTGAATGCTGATTGTTTGGTCGATGCGTTCACTTATGAACCGATCGGTGAAACGCAAAATACTCGGGGAGACCCTCTACCGAAAAGATAACTCCTGTCGAAGTGTTACCCTGAACTCTGTTGGTCGATGAGACCTCGTGAAGTTGCCGCGACTTCACCCCGAAGTCAAAATCTCCTGCCGGTATGCATTCTCTTTGCTGTTGATCGGTGAAACCTTTAGGTATCGCCGAGACCTTTCTCCGAATGAGAATTTCATGCCGGCGGAAGCTCCTAGTCGCCGCGGACTTCTCGATTGATGTCTCGGGCTTCAAGAGTTGATCAGACATGAATTTCGCCGTGACATCTCCGGGTCTTGGCTACTTTTGCCTTAATCATTTTAGGACCAACTAGATTGAGGGATGCCTTCCAATTGAGCTCCCCTAGCAAATATCATCATGCGTAGGATTTAATCCTGCAAAAGAAAGGTCTACATTATTCCTCAAAAGCAAATAAGACATATTATAATAAATCCACCATTGCTTATAATTATTTTACTGAATTCCTAGCAAGAAGAAAACCAACTTAGGTTGAGACAGAACCAAGATTAAATCAGATAAATCAAAAGTCAAAATTAGGAGGAAAACAGAAGCACCCCAAAGAGGAAAGCAAGTAACCAAAAGCAAAAGAAACCAGAAAGAGAAAGGGGGACCCATTTTGTTGCAAATCAAAATGGGGTGGTTATGCAAGGCATAACAGGCAACAGG